>JAWPHD010016750.1:0-48208 GCA_037043455.1 Cyrtodaria siliqua
TGGGAGCCCAGAATTTGCAAAAGACAAAATTACTTATCCAACCCTTTACAACATACTATAAGGAATCCAATTCCAAAATTTAGTTCAGCTAGGACAAGAAATGTAAGAGATATAGACCTGTAAACACAGCTTACACACAAAATTTGATGTGAAACAGACACATTTTAAGGGCTCAGAATTTGGGTTCCATTGGAGCCCAGGGGTTACAGGAACCAAAATTACTTAAGCAGCCCTTAAGATAATGCTATAAGGAAGCTAATGGCCAAATTTGGTTGAGCTAGGGTAAGAATTGTAAGAGATATAGACTTGTAAACACAGCTTACACGCAAAATTTGATGTGAAATGGGACACATTTTATGGGCTATCATAATTTGGGTTCCATGGGAGCCCATGGGTTACAGGAACCAAAATTGCTTATGCAGTCCTTAAGATAATGCTATAAGGAAGCCCATGGCCAAATTTGGTTGTGCTAGGATAAGAAATGTAAGAGATATAGACTTGTAAACACAGCTTACACGCAAACCTGAATGTGGGACGCCGACGCCAACGCCGACACCGACGCCGACGCCGACGCCGACCCCGGGGTGATTACATAAGCTCTCTTATTCTTCGAATAGTCGAGCTAAAAATTGAATATCACATACAAAACAAGTTAATCGAAGCTTTGAAGTATTGGTGAGAAGTAAAACGGGCAAATACCAACTCTAGCTAACCAGTATTCTTTACAACTAACATGCATGTACCACAGGTAGAACATGGAATGACGTTGTACAATACCTTCAGGTAATGACTGTAGATAATCCTTCATAAACATCTGTACTTTCTCCCGCAGTAGCTGAGCAAACCTACTGTGTATTTCTTCATTTGTGTCCATCCAGTCATATATCACATGTTTCTGTAATAGCAAACATGATTTGTGTTATTTTACCATGGTTCACAATGCAGGTTTGTCCAATGAAGTCTAATATCAGAGTTTAGTTCTTTCCTGTTGGTACGCATATGCTATGATTCTGAATGATAGTTATACATATATCAAACGTATGTACGCAAATGTCGATAAATACATTATGAAAAGTACAACTGTGTGTCACGTTTCCAGTGGCGTGAATTGAGGAGATGTTTAAATTGCAATAAGAAAGCTTATAAGACTTTTACTGAACTCTTCTGTACCTGAATTATCCGGTAACTTGTTAGAGTGTAAAAAACCATGACGTATACATCATAATATAATAGAGTAATAATTTTGCAAATGAAGGTCAAATCATCTCTTGGTCTTTTCCATTCAGATTGGTGTGCAATCACAATTTTGCCTTGATTTCTGTAACTGTAAAAACACAGAATTAAGGCAAATGATGGGGCAGTTCCGTTATTCAGAGTCTTAAGGAGAAGACCGAAGCAACATTCGACGTAATCATTTAAAACATACAACTTCATCATGCGACAAAGATATCTCATACAGCCTTTTTAAATCTGAATTTATTAAACACATTGGATAAAAGTATTATGATGCTTTGACAGAACAGCCTTGCATCATATAATCCTATCCAACTTGTTTAATAAATTAAATATATAAATATTGCATCCCAGTGAGGGTGACAGTGGATATTGTCAACCTGAGGAAAATAATGACAACCGAGGCGAAGCCAAGGTTGACATTATTTTTCCGAAAGTTGACAAGGTGTTCAAATCCGCTTCCGAAATTGTCGCGAATCTTCTCGCCATATTTGTTTATTGTCTTTGGTAAACCAAGCGTCTTACGCTTGACATAACTTCAACTGTATTTTAATAAGCGTCCACCGATTTCCAATTGCACAAAGCGTGTCGTAATTGGAAAACCCCAAAATATATTTTTATACTTCCGTGGCGTCACAATCGTGTGATAGTAAAAACTGTTTACCTCTGAACAGTAAAAATTGTTTCACGCTAAGGGTATGGGCAATTTATACAGCAATGTAAACGTGAGGTATAATAATATTAAATAGTCACTCATGTTAAGATCCTTTAAGTCTACCTAAATATATAAATGTATCTGTCAGTCTTGACAAAGACTTAAAGGCATCACCTACAGTAAGATTGTATTAAAATACAGAGGTCTGTTTGACTTACTAAATATCGAATGGCTAAATCTTTGCAGTTCTTATTATTTTGACTGATTTTTTCCAGGTACTCTAAGACGGGACGCCTTGGAAGACTTTCAACTTCTGGAAGATCTTCGGTAAATATCTGCATATAAGATATAGTGCTAGTTAGCATGGATACGAATTGTGGAAGTCTCAAAATATGTTTGCTACTGAGGCTATAATATAGAATGTACATAAACTGAAAGAATAATTTAAGCAGACATTGTAAATAGTAAATGGAAATCCGATGGTTTAGTAGGAAATTCCACATTATTCTTTAAGTCATGCACATTTCTGTGTGATAAATAGAGGATATTTGTTGTTTTGGTAACATATTTTATTTCATCGAGAAGTGAGAAAACTTTATATTTTCACGAATGCGGAGCGCTTACAGAATGTTGTTCTTTCTTTCTATTAAAAGATATCCAGCACTGTCATCTGTCTGTGAAGTATATCTTATGGAATAAAATATGTTATTCACAACAAAACAACAAATTTCTTTTTATTTTATGATTTTACAAACAATTATTTAAGCAATTTCAGTAACTAAACGGTTTCACACACGCTTCTTTCCTAGACTTGATGACGTAACGAACCGTTACATGACGTCACCTTTTTTGATGCCATTAACGTCACAGAAAGAAAATAATTAAATAAACAGTGGATTTAACAGTATAACAGTAGGAATTTCTTGTGTTACTGTGCATGCATCTGTGTTGGCTGTACATTAAAAAAGTAGTCCCGGCAGCTACTGTGGAAATAAAACTCTCTATTCCACAGTGTAGAATATCACTTTTATTTCACTGATAAAACACATTTCATTGCTTATCATAAAATAAAGGGTGATCTTCTAAATTATGCTTTATTCAGGCGTGACTGATGAAGCCAAAATCATGCAGAAAATCTCTGCCCTTATTGTATGTAACCTAACGCCATAAAATGTCATGAAAAAAATCAACATGACGGAGTCCATGCATAACATTTTGTTTAATATATATACTTTTGTTTGTATGGTGTTTTACGTCATTTTCAACACATGTAAGGTTATATATGAGGGTCAGGTTTTTTTTATGGTGGAGGCAGACCACCCACTTTTACTCGGTAGAAACAGTACTGTACACCTTCCGCCATCCATGAGAATCGACATTTCCTTACTTACAAGTCGAGCTCCCAGTGGGATTCAAACCCGCAGCGGCGAAAGGCGAAGGTTTACAATGCAACGTTGTTAACCATTCGGCCATTGAGAAGCTT
This sequence comes from Cyrtodaria siliqua, assembly GCA_037043455.1. NCBI lineage: Eukaryota > Metazoa > Mollusca > Bivalvia > Adapedonta > Hiatellidae > Cyrtodaria > Cyrtodaria siliqua. Next base: position 3,372 of record JAWPHD010016750.1, read on the forward strand.
TTAATATATACATAGTAAACCATATGGAAAATGTGAATATTCTACATGGTAAATAGAATATTATGTTATTGAGAACACCAGTCAGTGCCTTTTACTATCAAGTTTATAAGATTCTGCATAAAAACAGGGAATAGCTTGGTAAAGTTTCGCCATTCTTTGCTTTCTAAGCCTTGATAGAGACAAACTTGATAGTAAAAGGCACTGATTGGTATTGTCAATATAAGTAGTGACCAAGTATTTTATGATGTTTTGAACCTCTCAGGAATATATTGATACAGATATTATGTTTTATGCCTTTTTTCCTATCTGCATATACGTGTATCACTTTATAAAAATGATAACACTTAATGTACCTTTAAACCTTCTTCTGGGTTTTCTCTGATCACCCAGTCAGAAAAGTCGAATATCAGCTTGATGTGATCGGGACCTGTAACAAAAACATCACTCTGTCTTCTTTAGCGATTCAATGAAACTAATAAAAGTACATGAAGTGGGGTTTACATCTCCTTACCACATGGAAGGCCATTTTGAGACAGCAGCCTCAGAAGCAGATGAAATATGAATTTTCCCGTCTGATTTGCCGCCAGAAGGACTTGAACCCTGGCGGTGCAGAGGGATGCAGCTTTAAAGCACAACTTTCCTTTTTTCTGTTTTAGCTTTGCACTTATCTGCAATAATTGCGCATAAATGTGTACTGCAACACTTTTTACTTGCAAAATTACTGGGGAAAAAATCAAAACTTTTATGCAGCAAACTTTGCATGAATTTCTTACCAATTTCCATTATATTAACCACACAAAATTCCTGTTCCCAAAATATACAATTCATATAGAAACACATATAGCAACATCTATAATTGTCCTTGCAAATGCTGAAAATGTTTCTGCTCAAAAAGTACCAGAAACGTTAGTAAACTGCAGTATTCTATAGCAGAGAACTTACCGAGGTGTTGTAGATATTGCACAGTTCTGTCACAGCCGCTTAAAGGAGATTTAGGTCTGGCAGCCTGCTTCATCAGTAAGGTGAGGGCTGTAACATATAAGCCAAAGATATATGTACATTACATATTGCATATTGCATGGTTCTATAACAGCCAACATTACAGGGAAGCCTGTTCACCTTAAACTGTGATAAATATAAATATTATATAAAGATGGGTAGATTGAACAGTTTTGTAAGTGATTCTACAAGTACCTAACACATGCATGTATTCATTGCATGTAGAATAATGATATTTCATAGCTACCAAAACAAGAGGTCAATGACCTTGAAGCTCTACTGATTGATTTTGATTTCAGGAAGTAGTCGCTACAAACTTGTTTTTTGAAAATGTATTAGCCGTGGCGGCCACCTTGAATTTCCGGTCGACCTGAAATTTTGCCAGGATCAATTAGACACCAAGAGCAACATTCCTGTGAAGTTTCATGAAAATCCGTCAAGTAGTTTCAGAGGAGTAGTCGCTACAAGTTTTCATTATAAAACTCTATGTAAACAAAGATGGCCGCTGACAGCCATGTTTAACATCGAATCAAAACGATTTTTGACAAGGACCAACATCATGTCATGCTGATCATTTTAGAAGAAGTCCCATATCAATATCACTTAGAGTTTTCAAGAAGTAGTCGCTACAAACTTGTTTTTTAAAAACCTATTTTAGATTTGGCGACCATCTTGGATTTCACATCAACATGAATTTTTGCTAGGATCAACTAGACTTCATGGGCAACATTTCTGTCAAGTTTCATGAAAATCCATTCAGTAGTTTCAGAGGAGTAGTCGCTACAAAAAAAAGTTTACAGACGGACGGACGACGGACGCCGCACCACGGCATAAGCTCTGCTGATCTCTGATCAGTCAAGCTAAAAATGAACCCATCTCTCATCTCATTTACCAGTAAGTACACCTACCTTTTTCATACATGCCTTTCATTTCATTCACCAATAAGTCTACATACCTCTCCCATGCAGACCATTCATCTCATTCACCAGTAAGTCCACATACCTTTCCCATGCAGACCATTCATCTCATCCACCAATAAGTCCACATACCTCTCCCATGCAGACCTTTCATCGCATCCACCAATAAGTCCACATACCTCTCCCATGCAGACCATTCATCTCATCCACCAATAAGTCCACATACCTTTCCCATGCAGACCTTTCATCGCATCCACCAATAAGTCCACATACCTCTCCCATGCAGACCATTCATCTCATCCACCAGTAAGTCCACATACCTTTCCCATGCAGACCATTCATCTCATTAACCAATAAGTCCACATACCTTTCCCATGCAGACCTTTCATCTCATCCACCAATCCAATAAGTCCACATACCTTTCCCATGCAGACCTTTCATCTCATCCACCAATCCAATAAGTCCACATACCTCTCCCATGCAGACCTTTCATCTCATCCACCAATAAGTCCACATACCTCTCCCATGCAGACATTTCATCTCATCCACCAGTAAGTCCACATACCTTTCCCATGCAGACCATTCATCTCATTAACCAATAAGTCCACATACTTTTCCCATGCAGACCTTTCATCTCATCCACCAATAAGTCCACATACTTTTCCCATGCAGACCTTTCATCTCATCCACCAATAAGTCCACATACTTTTCCCATGCAGACATTTCATCTCATTCACCAATAAGTCCACATACTTTTCCCATGCAGACCTTTCATCTCATCCACCAATAAGTCCACATACTTTTCCCATGCAGACATTTCATCTCATTCACCAATAAGTCCACATACTTTTCTTACATAGGCTTCTCATCTCTGACTATTAAGGCACAACCGTTCTCATGCAGACATTTTGTTTTGATAAGTGCCCCTAACTTTCTCATGTAAGCCTCTTGTCTTGTACAGAATAAAAGGTTCATTACACCAGTCCTGGAAGTTCACATACCTTTCTCATGCAAGCCTCTCGTCTCATACAGAATAATGAGTTCACTATATTTTTCCTTCTTCTTCAGGGATCTCTCTGCTTCCTCTATGTGGACCTTGTTGTCCTTCAGACGCAGCAGGGATGCCACCAATGCATCGTTTGTCTGACATATAAAATTAACTTCAATTATTCCAAATACTTTTATAACAAGCATGTCCTAACCCAGGAATGACATGTGTAATTACTTTTTAATCATATTTGCATTTTTTTTTTTATCATATTCAATGTAATAAAAATATTCTATCATTATACAAGCATATCTCACACCTAATCCCTGTATTTTACCTTTACCAGTTAAAAAAGGCAGAGATGTGATGCAAATAAACAATACATTTACTGGTACAAATTATTAACAGTTTCCAAGTAGAACAGTAATCCGGACACGACTCTTTTTCGGACAAACTTATGAATCCCATGAGCTTCTTGTTCATTGTTTGGTTGGTTACAGAGTTTTACGTAAATTTTCAGCACACCTTAGGATATATATAATGGACGATTTTTTTCGAGGTGGAAGCAGACCACCCCCTTGTTTCCTGGGTAGAACCAGTACTGTATACCTGCCACCCTCCATAAGAATCATGAGCTTCTGAAGTGTGCATACACTACATAAATATTATATATAATTATATAAACATGCGGGTATTGAAGAATAAATGTTGGAAGTGGTATACTCATCCGTCAGCTGTTATTTCAATACAAATAACTCTGTAGTGTATGACCAACCTGTAGGTAACATTTAAGGAGGGTGGTGTCTATGATCTGTGACAGCTGCTCCTTGGAATTCACTACAGTGTTGCCCTCCTTAATGGCAGTTGCTGATACAAACTTCTCTTTATTCAACATTCTTTTTTTCTGTAAATAAATACAAGAGATATAGATGTTTTATCTAAATCATTGTGAAAAAGCAGCTTGAGCGATGGATATATTATATAAATATCACATTCATGAGAGGGTGATAGTAAGAATGTTCACCCTGAGGATATGATAATCAATATCCGAAGGGTTAACATTCTTACTATCACCCTCTCATGAATGTGATATTTATTTTATTATACCAAAATCCGCTCGTGCCAAAATAAGGTTTATTTTCAGTACAGATTTCACTTTGCCGGATTTTTTTCTTATTTTTTTTTCTTATTTTTTTCTTTCAAAAACAACTTTTTTCAAAATGTGTCTATGAAAGTTATAACGTAGGCTTGTAAATAACGTAACTAAGAAAATGAGTGGTAGTTTATTAAAATCGGTCAAGTACTTTTGAAGTTATGATGAATTAAAAATAACATTTTACCATAATGGGCCGATGACGTCACCGAAACAGTATGCACTCCCAACGCGCATCAAAACTGCGCATGTGATAATTTTTTACTATCACCCTGTACTATCACCCTCGCGTGAGATAGTAAGAAATTACACATGGTTCTCTATGGAGATTTAGCATGGGCGTTTTATGTGAGGTATAATAAATATCAAATACTGTCATCAATAGCAAATCACAAATTAGTGTGTGTTCCTTATATAAGTGGTACCAATAAAGGGTACCATTCCTAATGGCATAAAGTATGCTTTTTTTCTCAAATTGTACTGTCAAAATGTCCAACAAGTAAATTAGGTGATCTCTGAATTATATAAAGATGAGGTATAACATGTTTTAGCAATAGTAATTTTCTGCCCAAATAACAGTACAGTAAGATTACGAGGGCTTACAGAATGTTGTTCTTTCTTTCTATTAAAAGATATCCAGCACTGTCATCTGTCTGTGAATTATATCTTATGTAATTATTGAGTTAAAGGCTAAACTACAGACACGTTGATATTAGTTTTTATGAGAGCTAAACTACATATCAACTGACTGATTGAGGTGGCCAGTTGGATTTTAAAAACATACAATATTATAGTCTGTCAGAAATTTATTCTGTAACTAAAGTCTGGTTAAACTCATTAAACATTTTAAATTGGTAATGGAAGCTGAACTACATACATCAGGTGTAGTAAATAGGAGATTAAAGGGAGTACATCAGGATTTATTTTAGAATTGTTCAAATACATTATTTCTGTATTAAATTGACAAAAATAACGAAATGAACCATAAACCAACAAAAGAAGTCACACTGAACACATATAATACATTATATATAGTTTGTGAAAGCTAAACATCATTGAGAGAGTCTGTTAGAGCTAACAATAAACTACCTACATCATTGAGGTAGTCTGTGAGAGCCAGGAGACCCTTTTCTAGGTCGCCACCCTCCAGGTCCGGTAGCTTTTCCGGATATTCCAGCTGCTTCCTGAATTCTTGTGGCAGCAGGTTGGGAAACAAGCCAATCACGTGTGAAGGATCTTAAATAATATCCAATGTCATCAGTTAACATTGTATCACATCTGCCTATTTGAAGTACTGAATATTCATCAGATTAAAAAAAAATACATTATTGAAAAAAGAAATATATTTTTGATCTTTATTGTTAACAGTTTCCCATTTTGGTCATATATCCAAAGCTTACATAATTAAATGCCTTTGTATGTTCAGCGTTACCACATGCTGCCACATTTTATGAGATAAAACAATGATATTATCGAGATAAAACAATGATATTATCGAGACATTGGCCAATGTCATCAATGAGTGGAGGGAAGGTAGGCAATAAAACTAGAAGGTTGTTCCATGGAACACTTGTGTCGCCTGCCGTGTGCTTATTTCAGCAAATACAATCTAACTTTAAAGTTTAAAGACACCCCACTGAGGGAAACACTGAATAGGTGTATGACTTGTAAACTGCTTTCTGACAACCATGTATATTGACTGTGGCACAAAAGGGGCTGTGATAATATGTGATAAAGGCTTAACATGGTTCATACAGAATTATCATTATGAAATTTAAGGACTTTTAAAGGACCTTTAAGGCCCTAATAACCCATTTTTAAGGCACGATTTAACTCATCACATTATCGGCGTGTTATTTTTTTGCCGATTTTTTTTAAACTACGTCAGATATTATTCCTCTTGTATAATTAATAGACTGATTATGAAATTCAAGGACCTTTAATGACATTTTGTCAGAATTTAAGGACTTTATAAGGCTGGAGTGGATTTAAGGACTTTTAAAGGCTACTTTTGAAATTTAAGGACTTTTTAAGGCTGTATGAACCTTGCTTCCGTATGTAGGGTCTTCAAATGGGATTTCTACTGGATGATTAACAGTTTTTATTTTGATTTTTTTTCGTTCAATTGTACAAGGTTATCTTGTCTTTAGGTCAGAATATATAATTTCATATTAAAACGTATATTGTGTCAGGAGATATCCGTCAAGGCTAAGGAGCACCAAGGTGGGTAATCCCGCTCTACTCATTTATCATTTGAAATTCACTGTTTTCCCTACAAAACATGCAGCTGACTAAATGTCTTTGATGGAGTCTGATTTGAAATGGAATTTCATCTGAGCCTATGAAGATAAATTGACTTTTCTTTATCGTGTTTAGCCTATTTACAAATATCATTGTATGGATCATCAGATATTTATTTTCATCTGCATGAAGTAATGTTGATTACACTGCATGGTATGGATACACTAACTACAAACTAGAGTGTGAACATGTGTACCTGTGTCATGAAGTAATGTTGACTACAATGCATGGTATGGATACACTAACTACAAACTAGAGTGTGAACATGTGTACCTGTGTCAAGCTTTACAAATATAAGCATGGATTCCTCAAACTTGAGTTTACAGAAAAGGTTTACAGCATACAAGGTCTGGATCTGACTGATTCTACGTTCCTTCTCAGTCGCCGGCTCATCTGTCATATTCTGGAGGAAATGATGTATGTTACCACTGTGTAATGTCATTATGTTGAGTTTACATTACAGTATACAGAGTATGACTCCGACTGCGTTTACATTCTTTCATCAAGAAAGTAGTGAAATGTGGTCAACTTACTGCATATGCACTGCATTATTTATAAAAGATTAATGTTGTACCTAAAGAATGGCCGATTGAAAGAACTGAACTGGATTTTTACAGTGCACCAACACAAAAAGGTTATATAGCGCCAACAAGAATGAACATTCCAGGTCAACTCTCCATTTACATCTAGAAAGAAAACATGCAGAATGGCCCTAGAACCTTCCCACCTGCAGAACTGCAGAGTTGCTGCAAATTCTATTGTAAACACTCCATTTTTTACTGGAGCCAAGGTCACGGTTTCTGCCACCACTTAAGCAGCACCTTAAATGAACATGCCAATAACTGACACAAGAAATCCGCTGGTTCACATGTCTCGCCTAACGGGGGCAGGACTTAAAAATAAAAGATAAATGATGTTTAAATGAGTTTGTAAATATTTTAATAACTAAAAAACAATGGAGTTTACACTTTGCTGAGATGACATTTAAGTGCATTTGTTTAAAAACAAAATGCCATTCTATAAAAAAACATTTTTAATTATAATTCATGAGAAAGTGATGTAAATAACAATTAAAGTTATCTCCCTTTGCTTGGATGGTGAAGGTCACATTCTGATTTGCTTTTTGACACGTTATATAAACAACTATAAGCAAAGTTTGAAAGGTCTAATGCATAAAGTTTGTGAGAAAGTGACCTAAACGCAAAATCTGAAGGTAAAAATTATTAAATTAACTGGCCCTTGCTTGGAGGGTCAAGGTCACATCCACATTTGCTTTTTCACGCTGCGATGTACTACCCAAGATACAACTATACGCAAAATTTGAAAGCCGTATTGCATACAGTTTGTGAAAAATTGACAACGCAAAAGTTGAAGGAAAAATTATTAAGTTATCTGCCCTTTGCTTGGAGGGTCAAGGTCACTTTCACATTTGCTTTGTCATGTTGCGATGTACTACCCAAAATAGGATTGTACTCCTCTGTCTGGATAAGCAGTGACCAGCTGCAGTGACCCTATTCTTGCTCAGAAATCACACGAGGACCAATTGAAAGACAATGTAAATTAAAACATTAAGAAAATAAACACTAACATTATGCCTTATGCTAAGAAATATTTAGGAAATAATAAATCCCTTTAAAAATACTGATTTGGATGACAGAATATTGCCAAAAACTAATAAATAATAACAAGAGGTCAATGACCTTGAAGCTCTACTGATTGATTTTGATTTCAGGAAGTAGTCGCTACAGACTTGTTTTTTGAAAATCTATTTTTAACCGTGGCGGCCATCTTGAATTTCCGGCCGAACTGAAATTTTGCTAGGATTAATTAGACATTAAGAGCAACATTCCTGTGAAGTTTCATGAAAATCCGTCAAGTAGTTTTAGAGAAGTAGTCGCTACAAGTTTTCATTATATAACTCTATGTAAACAAAGATGGCCGCTGGTAGCCATGTTTAAGTTCAAATCAAAACGATTTTCGACAAGGACCAACATCATGTCATACTGATTATTTTAGAAAAAGTCCCATATCAATATCTCTTATAGTTTTGAAGAAGTAGTCGCTACAAACTTATTTATTTTAAATCTATTTTTTGCTGTGGCGGCCATCTTGAATTTCCGGCCGACCTGAAATCTTTCTAGGATCAACTAGACATCAAGAGCAACATTCCTGTGAAGTTTCATGAACATCCGTCAGGTAGTTTCAGAGGAGTAGTCGCTACAAGTTTTTACTATATAACTCTATGTAACCAAAGATGGCCACTGGCAGCCATGTTTAACGTCGAATCATAATAATTTTCCAAAAGGATCAACATCATGTCATGCTGATCATTTTAGAAAAAGTCCCATATCAATATCACTTATAGTTTTCAAGAAGTAGTCGCTACAAACTTATTTTTTAAAAATCTATTTTTAGATGTGACGGCCATCTTGAATTTCTGGCAGATCTGAAATTTTGCTAGGATCAATTAGACATCAAGAGCAACATTCCTGTAAAGTTTCATGACAATCCGTCAAGTAGTTTCAGAGGAGTAGTCGCTACAAGTTTTTACTATATAACTCTATGTAAACAAAGATGGCCGCTGGCAGCCATGTTTAACGTTGAATCAAAACGATTTTTGACAAGGATCAACATCATGTCATGCTGATCATTTTAGAAAAACTCCCATATCAATATCACTTATAGTTTTCAAGAAGTAGTCGCTACAAACTTGTATTTTAAAACTCTATTTTTAGCTTTGGCGGCCATCTTGGATTTCACAACAACATGAATTTTTGCTAGGATCAACTAGACTTCATGGGCAACATTTCTGTAAAGTTTCATGAATATCCATCTAGTAGTTTCAGAGGAGTTGTCGCTACAAATAAAAGTTTACGGACAGACAGACAGACAGACGGACGATGGACGCCGCACCACGGCATAAGTTCTGCTGATCTCTACAGACGGACAGACGGACGACGGATCTCTGATCAGTAGAGCTAATAAAAAGATAAATGTTGCTAAAATGTTTGCTTTAAAAACATAATCCCAGTCTATAAAAAAAAAAAAGAGGTCAATGACCTTGAAGCTCTACTGATTGATTTTGATTTCAGGAAGTAGTCGCTACAAACTGGTTTTTTGAAAATCTATTTTTAGCCGTGGTGGCCATCTTGAATTTCCGGCCGACCTGAAATTTTGCTAGGATCAATTAGACATCAAGAGCAACATTCCTGTGAAGTTTTATGAAAATACGTCAAGTAGTTTCAGAGGAGTAGTCGCTGCAAGTTTTCATTATATAACTCTATGTAAACAAACATGGCCACTGGCAGCCATGTTTAACGTCGAATCAAAATAATGTTCGACTTGAATAACCATCATGTCATGCTGATCATTTTAGAAAAAGTCCCATATCAATATCACTTATAGTTTTCAAGAAGTAGTCGCTACAAACTTGTATTTTGAAAATCTATTTTTAGCCATGGTGGCCATCTTGAATTTCCGGCCGACCTGAAATTTTGCTAGGATCAATTAGACATCAAGAGCAACATTCCTGTGAAGTTTTATGAAAATCCGTCAAGTAGTTTCAGAGGAGTAGTCGCTACAAGTTTTCATTATATAACTCTATGTAAACAAACATGGCCACTGGCAGCCATGTTTAACGTCGAATCAAAATAATGTTCGACTTGAATAACCATCATGTCATGCTGATCATTTTAGAAAAAGTCTCATATCAATATCACTTATAGTTTTCAAGAAGTAGTCGCTACAAACTTGTATTTTGAAAATCTATTTTTAGCCATGGCGGCCATCTTGAATTTCCGGCCGACCTGAAATTTTGCTAGGATCAATTAGACATCAAGAGCAACATTCCTGTGAAGTTTTATGAAAATCCGTCAAGTAGTTTCAGAGGAGTAGTCGCTACAAGTTTTCATTATATACCTCTATGTAAACAAAGATGGCCACTGGCAGCCATGTTAAATGTCGAATCAAAATAATGTTCGACTCGATAACCATCATGTCATGCTGATCATTTTAGAAAAAGTCCCATATCAATATCACTTATAGTTTTCAAGAAGTAGTCGCTACAAACTTATTTTTTAAAAATTTATTTTTAACTGTGGCAGCCATCTTGAATTTCTGGCCGATCTGAAATTTTGCTAGGATCAATTAGACATTAAGAGCAACATTCCTGTAAAGTTTCATGAAAATCCGCCAAGTAGTTTCAGAGGAGTAGTCGCTACAAGTTTTTACTATATAACTCTATGTAAACAAAGATGGCCGCTGGCAGCCACATTTAACGTCGAATCAAAACGATTTTTCATAAGGACCAACACCATGTCATGCTGATCATTTTAGAAAAAGTCCCATATCAATATCACTTATAGTTTTCAAGAAGTAGTCGCTACAAACGTGTATTTTGAACATTTATTTTTAGCCGTGGCGGCCATCTTGAATTTCCGGCCGACCTGAAATTTTGCTAGGATCATTTAGACATCAAGAGCAACATTTCTGTGAAGTTTCATGAAAATCCGTCAAGTAGTTTCAGAGGAGTAGTCGCTACAAGTTTTCATTATATAACTCTATGTAAAAGAGATGGCCGCTGGCAGCCATGTTTAACGTCAAATCAAAACGATTTTCGACAAGGACCAACATCATGTCATGCTGATCATTTTAGAAAAAGTCCCATATCAATATCACTTATAGTTTTCAAGTAGTAGTCGCTACAAACTTGAATTTAAAAAATCTATTTTTAGCTTTGGCGGCCATCTTGGATTTCACATCAACATGAATTTTTGCTAGGATCAACTAGACTTCATGGGCAACATTTCTGCAAAGTTTTATGAATATCCATCCAGTAGTTTCAGAGGAGTAGTCGCTACAAATAAAAGTTAACGGACGGACAGACGGACGGACAGACGGACGGACGGACGGACACCACACCACGGCATAAGCTCTGCTGATCTCTGATCAGTAGAGCTAAAAATATTCGCTTTAATAATCAAATGAAAATCAATGCTTGAAATAATCAAATAAAACTCACTGCTAAATGTAACGCCAGTTCAAACTCTTTATTCTGTAGCAGTTGTCGTATCTGATTGGCTATTGGCATGGCACTGAGTCGCCAGACGTGATTACTAGAGGCGATATATATTATACCATTGCCCTCGCAGATGTGCTTGGCGTTCATCAGCTCTATACTCTGTATCATCAGAAGAGGCTCGATGGTACGAATTTCCAGCACCTTGGGAAGCACCGATATTAAGTATGGAGCCTCGTGCACTGAAATAGAAGTTATAAAAGTATGGTGACAGCTCTATACTCTGTATCATCATAAGAGGCTCGATGGTACGAATTTCCAGCACCTTGGGAAGCACCGATATTAAGTATGGAGCCTCGTGCACTGAAATAGAAGTTATAAAAGTATGGTGACAGCTCTATACTCTGTATCATCATAAGAGGCTTGATGGTACGAATCTCCAGCACCTTGGGAAGCACTGGTATTAAGTATGGAGCCTCGTGCACTGAAATAGAAGTTATAAAAGTATGGTGACAGCTCTATACTCTGTATCATCATAAGAGGCTTGATGGTACGAATCTCCAGCACCTTGGGAAGCACTGATATTAAGTATGGAGCCTCGTGCACTGAAATAGAAGTTATAAAAGTATGGTGACAGCTCTATACTCTGTATCATCATAAGAGGCTTGATGGTACGAAATTGTGTTCTTCACTAACATATGCACATCATAGTTGATGAGCATATCGAGTATTAAAACAATCTACACCTAATAATGAATGAGGAGTTAGACACATGAGAAATATATGTCAGAAAATCAAAGGGACATAACTCATGTAAAAACAAGAGGGCCTTTGGATGCTCTACTGGCTAACATGGCTCTTATAACATCAATGAAGCGAGTGACTGCAATTTACGGTTTTTTGAAAGTTTTGGGCAAATACAGCAGTTTTAACTAAATTAAGGGCCATAACTTAAACATCTGGTAAAGTTTGGTAAAGATCAGATGAAAAATTGAAGGCCCCATCGTATTAACTAGGCAAACAATAGCATTTTTACCGAAATCAAGGGCCATACCTCCGCTGTTACTGGTCCGATCTAGCTGGTTTTTGAACTTGTCAGAGCTTTCATTGATATTAACAATCTGGTAAAGTTTAATAAAGATCCGATAAACAAGAGGCTTATATGGTAAAGATCAGATAAAAAATGAAGCAACTACAGATTTAACAAAGGAAAATACAATATAGCATTTTTCAACAAATCAAGGGCCATAACTCCATTGTTACTAACAAGATCTAGCTGGTTTTCGAAATTGTCCAAGATTTTATTGATAAACTGCATTTTACACAACTAGACATCATACTGAGGCTTCCTGCCAAATTTCGTAGAAATCCAACAAGACGTTTAGGAGGAGTAGCGCCAACAAGAAATTTAAAGTAAAAATGTCAAAGGGCCATAACTCCGTCAAAAATCAGCAAACTGGAACAAAAGCGCGACATGCACAACTAGACATCTTACCAATACTTCCTGCCAAGTTTCGTCAAAATCCAACAAAGCATTTAGGAGGAGTAGCGCCAACAAGAAATTTAAAGTAAATGTCAAGAGGCTGTAACTCCATCAAAAATCAACGAACTGGATTTTTTTTTAGCCCATTTCAACCCGACATTTGTCGAACGTTCACGGATAATAACAAACTTTCTCCGAGTAGCCAAATAGGTCGACCAATCAAACGCTGGTAGGCACATTAAATATTAATTGTAACGGTGCCCAATGTGAATTAAAAACAATACAAAAATGTTATTAAATGTCAGACCATAACTTGAACGCATGACATATTTATGTTATTAATGTGTTTGGTACTGTAGAATAACAAAAATTAAAGCGTGTTTGTTGCTACAATTCAAAAACGAGATTGTCAGAAAACAATGAATATTTCTATCGTTACACCGGTTCCAACTTACGCGCACATGCTCCAATGTAAACAATTCAACACGTGTTCCTGTAGCCTTGAAATTCGATCTAGTTTCCAAGGAATGAGTCAAGATGGTTTCTGTATAGAATATCACTAATGACTGCGGTGTTTTAGCGAAACAATACGCATGCTTTAACTCATTATATAAACACTGAAACTGGTTAGTTTGTGAGTGTTGATACTTCTGTGACTACCAGCATCTGATTAGTTCTTGAAGTCATGTGACTTTCCGCCAAGTGACTGAAATTCCGAACAGTGTACGGAGATTTCCGAAGTACTGGTGAAATGGGCTATAATCATAGCTTCCTGTTAAGTTTCGTCAAATCCAAGTGTTAACAAAAAAAAAAATGAAAAAAAAAAATGAACAAAAAAAAATCTATTAAAACAAGAGGGCCAAGATGGCCCTAAAGCGATCACCTGAGTACTGGCACATTATCGAACTTCTTCGAAATCTTATGGTCATATACAATCTGTGCAAGTTTGGTTAAGATTGTTCATGAAATGTGGGCTCTGTTGTGTATAACAACATTGATATAGACAGTTTAAAGACACAACATTGATTGATATAGACAGTTTAAGACACTGACAAAGTTTGGCAAAGATCAAATACAAAATGAAGGTGCTAGAGTTAATACCTTGGGTAGAGCCAAATGTGACCCCAGGGCTACATGTAATATATGAGAGCTGTGTGCTTTGCGGTTTCAGAGAAGAAGATTTTTTAAGTTTTTCCCTATACAAGTCTATGTAAAACGTGACCCCTGGGACGGGGCCAAATGTGAACCCAGGGTCACCATTTGAACAAACTTGGTAAAGGACCATAAGAGTATAGTAAATGCAAAATATTAAACCTCTGGCTCTTGTAGTTCCAGAGAAGACTACTTTAATGTGTTTCCTATATAAGTCTATGTAAAACTGTGACCCACAGAGTGGGGTCAAATTTTACCCAAGGGTCACCATTTTACACCAATCTTATAGTAAATGCAAAATATTAAACCTCTGGCTCTTGCAGTTTCAGAGAAGATTGTTCTTTTTCTATATATATGTCTATATAAAACTGTGACCCACAGAGTGGGGTCAAATTTTACCCAAGGGTCACCATTTTACACCAATCTTATAGTAAATGCAAAATATTAAACCTCTGGCTCTTGCAGTTTCAGAGAAGATTGTTCTTTTCCTATATATATGTCTATATAAAACTGTGACCCCTGGGGCGCGGCCAAGTTTGACACCAGGGTCAACATTTGAACAAACTTGGTAAAGGACAATAAGCTTATAGCAATTGCAAAATATTAAACCTCTGGCTCTTGCAGTTCCAGAGAAGAAGATTTTTTCTCACTTTTTCTCTATACAAGCCTATGTAAAACTGTGACCTCGGGGCGGGGCCAAATGTGACCCCAGGGTCACCACCATTTGAACAAAATTGGTAGAGGACCATGAGCTTAAAGCAAATGCAAAATATTAAACCTCTGGCTCTTGCAGTTTCAGAGAAGATTTGTTAAGTTTTCCCCTATACACGTCTATGTAAAACATGTGACCCTTGGGGCGGGGCCAAATGTGACCCGAGGGTCACCATTTGAACAAACTTGGTAAAGGACCATAAGCTTATAGTAAATGCAAAATATTTAACCTCTGGCTCTTGTAGTTTCCGAGAAGATTTTTTAATTTTTTTCCCTATATAAGTCTATGTAAAACTGTGACCCCCAGGGCAGGAACAAATTTGACCCCAGGGTCACCATTTGAACAAACTAAGAAGAGGACCATAAGCTGATTCTACATGTAATACATGAGAGCTCTGTGCCTTGTGGTTCCAGAGAAGAAGATTTTTTTCAGTTTTTCCCTATACGTAATTGAATGTTGTTTAACGGCTCATCAACACAGTATAGGTTATGTAGAGCCGCCCCAGAGAGAGGGGAAGGATACATAGGAATCCGGGAACCTGCCCTACTCTTATTATCGAATAGATTCCTATGGTTTTTTAACGTGCTCGGAGGATAGACCGATACACGGGACCGCCCGGTTTACGTCCCCATCCGACGGACGAGGCTAAGGTAAAGTGTCTTGCCCAAGAACACACCGACGGAACTCAGTGGCACCACGGAGGATTGAACCCGGGGCCTCCGGTTACAAATCCGCCGCGCTACCGACTGCGCCACGCCAGCCTATACAAGCCTAGATGTAAAATTGTGACCCCCGGTGCGGGGCCAAATGTAATCCCTGGGTCACCATTTGAACAAACTCGGTAAAGGACCATAAGCTTATAGTAAATGCAAGATGTCAAACCTCTGGCTCTTGCAGTTTCCCAGAAGAAGATTTTTTAATTTTTTTCCCTATATAAGTCTATGTAAAACTGTGACCCCCGGGGCAGGGACCAATTTGACCCCAGGGTCACCATTTGAACAAAACTTAGTAGAGGACCATATGCTGCTGCTACATGTAATACATGAGAGCTCTGTGCCTTGTGGTTTCAGAGAAGAAGATTTTTTAATTTTTTTTCCTATATGTCTATATGAAAAACATGCAAAATGTCAATATACAAACTTTGGATCCCCGGGGTACTGCCATTTTGACCCCGGGGACTTCATTTGAACAAATTTGATAGTCTAGGTGTTGGCGATCATTTTAAAAGAAAAACTGTTGAAATCTGTCCAGCGGTTCTGGAGAAGAAGATTTTTTAAGGTTTCGACCAAATATAGTAATGGCGGCCATCTTGGATGTCGCGCTGACTTAATTTTAACAAATCTAAAAAGCATTCACCTAAGGATCATCCATGTGAAGTTTGGGCAAAAATAGCCAAGCGGTTTCAGAGGAGAAGTGGTTTGAAGAAAAGTTAACGACGATGACGACGGACGGACGGACGACGACGGATGCAGAGTGATCCCAATAGATCACCTTGAGCCTTCGGCTCAGGTGATCTAAAACAAGAGGGCCATGATGGCCCTATATCGCTCACCTGAGTTAATTTGAACCAATAAAAGAGGGCCAGGGCCAAGATGGTACTGGCACATTATCGAACTTCTTCGAAATCTTATGGTCATATACAATCTGTGCAAGTTTGGTTAAGGTTGTTCAAGAAATGTGGGCTCTGTTATGTATAACAACATTGATATAGACAGTTTAAGACACTGACAAAGTTTGGTAAAGATCAAATATAAAATGAAGGTGCTAGAGAATAACACCTTGGGCAGAGCCAAATGTGACCCCAGGGCTACATGTAATATATGAGAGCTGTGTGCTTTGTGGTTTTAGAGAAGAAGATTTTTTAAGTTTTTCCCTATACAAGTCTATGTAAAACGTGACCACTGGGGCGGGGCCAAATGTGAACCCAGGGTCACCATTTGAACAAACTTGGTAAAGGACCATAAGAATATAGTAAATGCAAAATATTAAACCTCTGGCTCTTGTAGTTCCAGAGAAGAAGACTTTAATGTGTTTCCTATATAAGTCTATGTAAAACTGTGACCCACGGAGTGGGGTCAAATTTTACCCATGGGTCATCATTTGAACAAACTTGGTAGAGGACCATAATCTAATAGTAAATGCAAAATATTTAACCTCTGGCTCTTGCAGTTTCAGAGAAGATTGTTTTTTTCCTATATATATAAGTTTATATAAAACTGTGACCCCCGGGGCACGGCCAAGTTTGACACCAGGGTCACCATTTGAACAAACTTGGTAGATGACCATAAGCTTATAGCAAATGCAAAATATTAAACCTCTGGCTCTTGCAGTTCCAGAGAAGAAGATTTTTTCCAGTTTTTCCCTATACAAGCCTATGTAAAACTGTGAGGAGCGGGGCCAAATGTGACCCCTGGGTCACCATTTGAACAAAATTGGTAGAGGACCATGAGCTTATAGCAAAAGCAAAATATTAAACCTCTGGCTCTTGCAGTTTCAGAGAAGAAGATTTTTTAAGTTTTTCCCTATACATATCTATGTAAAACTGTGACCCCCGGGGCGGGGACAAATTTGACCCCAGGGTCACCATTTGAACAAACTAAGTACAGAACCATAAGCTGATGCTACATGTAATACATGAGAGCTCAGTGCCATGTGGTTCCAGAGAAGATGATTTTTTTCAGTTTTTCCCTATACAAGCCTATGTAAAATTGTGACCCCCGGAGCGGGGCCAAATGTGACCCCTGGGTCACCATTTGAACAAACTTGGTAGAGGACCATAAGCTTATAGCAAATGCAAAATATTTAACCTCTGGCTCTTGCAGTTTCAGACAAGAAGATTTTTTAAATTTTTCCCTATACATGTCTATGTAAAACTGTGACCCTTGGGGCGGGGCCAAATGTGACCCCAGGGTCACCATTTGAACAAACTTTGTAAAGGACCATAAGCTTATAGTAAATGCAAAATATCAAACCTCTGGCTCTTGCAGTTTCTATACAAGTCTATGTAAAACACTGGCCCCCGGGTCGGGGACAAATTTGACCCCAGGGTCACCATTTGAACAAACTAAGTAGAGGACCATAAGCTGATGCTACATGTAATTCATGAGAGCTCCGTGCCATGTGGTTCCAGAGAAGAAGATTTTTTTTCAGTTTTTCCCTATTCAAGCCTATGTACAAATTTGACCCCAGGGTCACCATTTGAACAAACTTAGTAGAGGAATATAAGCTGATGCTACATGTAATACATGAGACCTCTGTGCCTTGTGGTTTCAGAGAAGAAGATTTTTAAAAGTTTTTTCCTATATGTCTATCTGAAAAACATGCAAAATCTCAATATACAAATTTTGGACCCCCGGGGCATGACCATTTTTGACCCCGGGGACTTCATTTGAACAAACTTGATAGTCTAGACGTTGGCGATCATTTTAAAAGAAAAACTGAAATCTGTCCAGCGGTTCTTGAGAAGAAGATTTTTTAAGGTTTCAACCATATATGGTAATGGCGGCAATCTTGGATGTCGCGCTGACCTAATTTTAACAAATCTAAAAAGCATTCATCTAAGGATCATCCACGTGAAGTTTGGTCAAAATTGGCCAAGCGGTTTCTGAGAAGAAGTTATTTGAAGCAAAAGTTAACGCCAACGACGGACGGACGACGGACTAAGAGTGATCCCAATAGCTCACCTTTGAGCCTTCGGCTCAGGTGAGCTAAAAACACTAACAAAACAAATACTAAAAAAAAAAAAAAAAAAAAAAAAATTAAAAAATTAAAAAACAACAACAAATTAAACATTTTTTTACAAAAATCACAAAGAAACTTAAGTGAAAAACAATTTTATTTTTTTGTTTTTTTTAAAAATTAATATAAAATTAATAATAAAAAAAGAAGTAAAAAAAACTGGTAAAGTCTGGTAAAGATCAGATGAAAAATGAAGGCCCTATCGTATTAACGAGGCAAAATATAGCATTTTTAACGAAATCAAGGGCCATAACTCCGCTGTTACTGGTCTAATCTGGCTGGTTTTCAAACTTGTCTGAGCTTTCATTGATACTAACAATCTGGTAAAGATTGGTAAAGTCAATTGAAAAATGAAGGCCCTATCATCTTAACCAGGCAAAATATAGCATTTTTAACTAATTCAAGGGCCACAACTCCGCTGTTACTGGTCCGATCTGGCTGGTTTTCGAACTTGTCTGAGCTTTAATTGATATTAACAATCTGGTAAAGTTTGGTAAAGATTGGATGAAAAATTATGGCCCTATCGTCTTAACGAGGAAAAATATAGCATGTTTAACTAATTCAAGGGTCATTACTCTGCTGTTGCTGGTCCGATCCGGCTGGTTTTTGAACTTGTCCAAGCTTTCACTGATATTAACAATCTGGTAAAGTTTGGTAAAGATCGGATGAAAAATGAAGGCCCTATCGTCTTAAAGAGGCAAAATTTAGCATTTTTAACTAAATCAAAGGCCATAACTCTGGTGATACTGGTCCGATCTAGCTGGTTTTCGAACTTGTCCGAGCTTTTATTGATATTAACGACCTGTTCAAATTTGTTAAAGATTGGATGAAAAATTAAGGCCCTATCGTCTTAACGAGACAAAAGTTTATGACGGACGGACGGACGACTGACAACTCGGCATTCCAAAAGCTCTGCTGGCCTTTGGCCAGTAGAGCTAAAAATTATGGCCCTATTGTCTTAAAGTCACTGTGACCTTGACCTTTGACCTACTGGGCCCAAAATAAATTGGGGTTCCTGCTTTCAACAAGGGCGATAAACCTATGAAGTTTCAGGAGTGTAGATGTTACAGTCATGAAGTTATCATAAGGAATTCATATTTCCATAAGGTCAGTAACCTTGACCTTTGACCCCAAAAGCAATAGGGTTCCTGCTTTTAACAAAGACGATGAACCTATGCAATTTTATGAGTGTAAGTGTTAGTTTTGAAGTTATCATGTGAAATACAAACTTCCATATAAGCTGATGGTGAACTTGACCTTTGACCTACTGACTGCAAACACATTAGGGTTTCTCCACTCACCATGGGCAATGTATGTATGAAGCTTTAAAAGTGAAGGTGTTTGAATTTTGTGTTTCAATTTTGAAGTTATCATGAGGAATGCATTTCTTTTATATATAAGATGACAGTGACCTTTGACACACTGACCCCAAAAGCAATAGGACTCCTTCTCTCGCCTAGGGTTATGTACCTCTGAAGTTTTATGAGCGTAGGTGTTACAGTTTTGAAGTTACTGTGTAGAAGGCATATTACCATATAAGGTCACTGTAATCTTGACCTTTGACCTACTGATCCCCAAAAGCAATAGGGTTCCTCCTCTCACCTAGGGCAATGTACCTATGAAGTGTTATGAGTATAGGTGTTATGGTTTTGAAGTTACTGTGCAGAATAATTCCATATAAGGTCACCATGACCTTGACCTATTGGCCCCCAAAACAATAGAGTTTCATGAGTGTAGGTGTTATGGTTTTGAAGTTATTGTGAGGAATGCATATGTCCATATAAGGTCACCGCGACTTTGACCTTGGACCTACTGGCCCCAAAACAATAGGGTTCCTCCTCTCACCTAGGGCTATGTACCTATGAAGTTTAATGAGTGTATCGTTTCGAAGTGATTGTCCGGAATGCATTTTTCTATATAAGGTCACGCTGACCTTGACCTTTGACCTACTACCCAAAAAACAACAGGTATCATCCGCTCACCTTGGGCAATGTATCTATGAAGTTTCATGAGTGTAGGAGTTATAGTTTCGAAGTTAGCTTCCGGAATAAGTTTTTCTAAATAAGGTCATGGTGACCTTGACCTTTGACCTACTGACCTCAAGAACAACAAGGTTCCTCCTCTCACCTAGGGCAATGTACCTTTGAATTTTCATGAGTGTAGGTGTAATGGTTTCGGAGTAATCGTCCAGAATACGCAATTGTTATGGATGGACAGACGGATGGACAACCCCATATCATAATATTATGTACCGGTTTTCAAACAGGCGTATAAAAAACAATCAAGATTGTCTTGTGTAAAACTGTACTAAACAAGCATTTTGTACTTAATTACTGAAGTCTTCACTAGGATATGAGAATTGAAACTCTCAAATATGCAATTCTGAAAATTTAAATGATGCATACAGAAAACAAGAGGCTCAAGATGGCCTGTGGACGCTCTACTTGCTAACATGGCTTTTATAACATCAATGAAGCAAGTGACTGCAATTTAGTTTTTTTGAAAATACAGCATTTTTAACAAAATCAAGGACCATAACTAAAGAATCTGGTAAAGTTTAGTAAAGATCAGATGAAAAATGAAGGCCCTAGCATCACCATTTGAACAAACTTGGTAAAAGACCATAATCTTATAGTAAATACAAAATATTAAACCTCTCTTGTAGTTTCAGAGAAGAAGACTTTTTAATTTTTTGCTATATAAGTCTATGTAAAACTGTGATCTCCGGGGCGGGGCCAAATTAGACCCCAAGGTCACCATTTGTACAAACTTAGTAGAGGACAATAAGCTGATGCTACACGTAATAAATGAAATCTCTGTGCCTTGTGGTTTCAGAGAATAAGATTTTTTAAAAAAAAATCCTATATAAGTCTATGAAAAACATGCAAAATCTCAATATACAAACTTTGGATCCCCAGGGCATGGTCATTTTTGATTCCGGGGACTTCATTTGAACAAACTTGATAGTCTAGGCGTTGGCGATCATTTTAAAAGAAAAACTGATTTTTTAAGGTTTCAACCATATATGGTAATGGTGGCAATCTTGGATATCGAGCTGACCTATCTTTAACAAATTTAAAATGCATTCATCTAAGGATCATCCATTTGAAGTTTGGTCAAAATTGGCAAAGCGGTTTCTGAGGAGAAGTTGTTTGAAGAAAAAGTTAACGATGACGACGGACAACGACGAAGGACGACGATGACGGACGATGACGGACGATGACGGACGAAAAGTGATCCCAATAGATCACCTTGAGCCTTCGGCTCAGGTGATCTAAAAACAACAAAGAAAAAAGAAAAAAAGAGAAAGTAAAAAAATCTGCTAAAATTTGGTAAAGATCAGATGAAAAATTAAGGCCCCATCATATTAACGAGGCAAAATATAGCATTTTTAACAAAATCAAGGGCCATAACTCCGCTGTTACTGATCCAATCTCACTGGTTTTCAAACTTTCATTAATAATAACAATCTGGTAAAGTTTGGTAAAGATCGGATGAACAATGAAGGCCCTATCGTCTTAACGAGGCAAAATATAGCATATTTAACTAAATCAAGGGCCATAACGCTGGCGTTAATGTTCTGATCCGGCCGGTTTTCGAACTAGTCCGAGCTTTCATTGAACGTGACAATCTAGTAAAATTTGGTAAAGATTGGATGGAAAATAAAGGCCCTATCATCTTAACGAGGCAAAATATAGCATTTGTTAACTAAATCAAGGGCCATAACTCCGCTGTTACTGGTCCAATCTGGCTGGTTTACGAACTTGTCCGAGCTGTTATCAAAATTAGCAATCTGGTAAAGTTTGGTAAAGATCGGATGAAAAATGAAGGCCCTAATGGCTATCATTTTAATGAGGCAAAATATAGCATTTTTAACTAAATCAAGGGCCATAACTCCGCTGTTACTGCTCCGATCTGGCCTGTTTTCGAACTTGTCCGAGCTTTCATTGATATTAACAATATGTTAAAGTTTGGTAAAGATCAGATCAAAAATAAAGGCCCTATCGTCTTAACGAGGTAAAAGTTAACGGACAGACAGACAGATAACGGACGACAGACAACTCGCCATCCCATAAGCTCTGCTTTCCCTTGGCCAGTAGAGCTAACACCAGTAGAGCTAAAAATGTCTGATGATTTTCTTTTTTGGAGCCTTGAGAAGTGTACCATATTGTATTTCCTCCTGTACTGTGGCAATAAAGAATTTGTTTATGTTACCAAAGGTTAAAACTTGTAAAAAGTGGAACTGAAACAAACTACTAGTACTCAACATTTCTAACAGACTTAGGGGATTAAGTCTCATATATAACCCAGAAGAAGATTAATCATGTAATACACCCACTATAAATCAACTATTGAATTATGGCTGTTTAAGGGGTGGTCATAATCAACATACTGGAGTTCTGATAAACTATCAAACAATAGTATTTAATTGCCTGTAATGTTTGGTTGTATTTCACAGTTAATCATCAGCTGTGAAAAAAAGCCCCATTAATGCCCATTGCAGACAAGTTTACACAAACCAGTTTAAACCAATGACACTATGAGAACTAAAGAAATATTTTTTGTGTGAGAATTGGGTATATATTCCCTCCATATGTTACTCTGTAATTGTTTTTTGGTTTTAACGTAGCCATAAAAGGATTGTTTACAACACTGATTTATGCTTAGAATCAACATTCAACTTGGAACTTTAAGAAATCAACTCTAATAACCATCCATGAAACCTTCTCAACGATGCATGGACCAACAACCTGCTACCTCTAACCATCTTGGATCAGTCTGCGGGCAAAAGACATCAAACCAAGGAAACAAAAAAGGGCATAAATCAATAAAAGTGGATAATCTTATGTACAACAGAAAAACTCGTAAATAAACTTTGCACATCGGAGTGTGGAAGAAATACAGTACCGTCTCCATCAAGGAAGACAAGAAGACAGACACAGTAATATCTGACTGGACACAGGTATGTTGTTACTTTTATATTCTGACACAGGTATGTTGTAACTTTTATATTCTGACACGCGAAGTAGAAAGATTGGGCTCAACAATTGAAAGATTTTGTTATCAAATTAATTTGCGCATTATTTACCTTTTGAAAAAGAAAAAAATCTCAAAATATAATTTTCACCTGCAGAGCTTTGGAACATGCATTTTGCATATTTTAACACCTTATTTTAAATTGGCATTCATATTTCAGCAAGATAAATTAATAAAAAAAAATATTACAAAATATTTCCATTGAATCATCAACAAAATCAGGAGATTTTCTGGCAGGAGTTTCTATTATTTTCGTAATTTTTTTTTCTAAACGACAAAGAAGAATGTTTTGTTTTCATAACCTTAAATATAATTTAATGGGGTTCTTGGACGTTTATTGAACTAATTTGTATAACTTTCAAAGATATAGATCTAACAATTATCCATGTAAAGTTTGGTCAAAATTGGCCAAGTGATTTACGAAATGTCATTTAATCAAAAGTTAACAGACGACTGACAAAAAGAGCGGTCACAATAGATCACCCAGCCTTCTGCTTGGGGGCTCATCCGGGATCACAATAGATCACCCAGCCTTCTGCTTGGGGGCTCATCCGGGATCACAATAGATCACCCATCCTTCGGCTTGGGGGCTCATCCGGGATCACAATAGATCACCCAGCCTTCTGCTTGGGGGCTCATCCGGGATCACAATAGATCACCCAGTCTTCTGCTTGGGGGCTCATCCGGGCTCACAATAGATCACCCAGCCTTCTGCTTGGGGGCTCATCCGGGATCACAATAGATCACCAAGCCTTCTGCTTGGGGGCTCATCCGGGATCACAATAGATCACCCAGCCTTCTGCTTGGGGGCTCATACGGGATCACAATAGATCACCCAGTCTTCTGCTTGGGGGCTCATCCGGGCTCACAATAGATCACCCAGCCTTCTGCTTGGGGGCTCATCCGGGATCACAATAGATCACCCAGCCTTCTGCTTGGGGGCTCATCCGGGATCACAATAGATCACCCAGCCTTCTGCTTGGGGGCTCATCCGGGATCATCCAGAAAAACACAAGCAGTGGTTCTCCTGTTAAATTAGTAATTCAGGGATAAATTTCAGTCTGGTGGGGGTGTATGTGTATGCAGGTAAATGGGGAATAATCAATTCTTAACCATATGTTCTTGATAGCTCAGTTGGTACGCTGGTACGGTAAACCAGATACCCTGGGTTTGAGTCCAGGCTGAGGCACACTTTTTTCACCACCTGTTATATACATGGGAGATTCTGCCCCTGCATTTGTACTTGTAATACATACAGTTTGTATCAATGAATGACAGACATGCAATACTTTAGATATTTAGCATACATTTACATTAATTTCAGATAATTCAAGACAACTGCAGAAACAAAGAATACCTAAAAGTCTGGAGAAAAAAAATAAGAAAGCTCTAGTATTGAACGAATAGATTTTAGCTTTCCTGCTCTCATTTTTGCCTGGGCATATCATATAACAAATGACAATGAACACGACAGTCACACAGTTAAAGTTTACAGTTTTCACCATACCAGAAATATCAGAAATTCCATCGGCAGTCAAAATCATGAATATCCTCGGCATTATAATCTCGATCATCATCTTGGTGTTTGAACTGGTTGCCATGGTAATATTATCAAAACTTAAGAGGTTTCCAATACAAATCAAGATTCTGCTAATTAACCTCCTACTTAGCTCGGTTTTGTTTTTAATCAACATTATTGTCTCAAATGCCATCTTGTTGGCAATGAGCGGAGAGTACTCAAATGTGATTTTCTACGTTGGAGCAAGTTTCGGAGGAGTTTTTCGGACTTTATCCTGTTCCTCAGTCACGGGGCTTACGGTGGAGCGGTACCTGGCATTACACAAATCAATGAAATATGCCTCCATGATCAGTAGGCGTAACATAGCTCTAGCAGTATGTGCAATATGGACGGTGAACTGTGTGTTTCCGCTTGCTGTGTTTATAACCACCATTCACATGCAGTGTCATTGGAGTTTAGACACATGTGACATTCATAAAACCGTTCAACCGCTTACAGTAACCCTGACTGTGTTACTTTCGTTTTATCATGTTTTTATAGCGATCGAGTACATCAGAATATCAAGACTCGTCAAACAACATTTGAAATCAATATCAACCAAGCATAATATAACTGGTGTGCATGAACCTGTTCTATCAAATGGTACAAATATGGAGAAAAAACGCTCAACTCAGAAAGAAAAGAGGGATTTCAAGGTCACAAAAGCTATAGTTAGCATTGTCACATCCTATATTCTTCTACACATACCCATTTTTATACATTTACTTATTTACTTTGTGTTTGTTCCTGCGCAACAAACAATAGTATGGCGAACAGTACTTCAAGCCTCCATATATTTCTTTACAAATCTAAACTCGTTGGTAAATTTATATCTGTATACATGGAAATTAGAAGAATGTAAAATGGTGTTCCTCAATATGTTCATGTCATGGAATAAGAAATGTAGAGAAGAGGCAGAACGAATTAGACTGAGAGTATACGATATAGTTACAGCAGAGAGGCGTCCACAAAACTTCAGAAGAAGGCACAGTTCAGTCATTGAATATGTTCTTTTATCGAATAGTCATTCACAAAACTCAAATCGAAAGCATAGTTCAATGAAAGAAAATACAGGCGAGGGAAAATCACAACTGTCAAATAGAAGGAATAGTTCTATATAAGCAAATGTGTTTATACCAAAAGTTAACATAATTTCCAAAACCCCAACAGAAGTCATAGCTCACTGACAATATATAGCAGACGGGAAATCACAAGAGTCAAACAGAAGATATTCGGCGAAATTCGGCCCCGTTCCCCCTTCGAAATAGTATATTTTCCCCCCCTTTTTTGAAAAAAAAATCCACTCAATTACTTTTAAATGTTCTTAGTTGATCGCCCATACATGTTCATCAAACATGTTCTTGATGTAAATTTACAATATATAACAGAGGGGAATTTACTAAACTCTAACAGAAGGCATAGTTTGTTTTACAAAATATAATACAGAGGGTCATTCACAAAACTCAAGAAGAAGCCACAGTTCACAGACAGGAACAATTGACTTATACCATGTGTTGGTTATATTTAGCATAACGTAGATAAAAGCTCCAAATAATTTTTCAGGATTATGAACTAAAGAATAACTTATCCATGTACAGTCCAAACTCGCTTACTTCGAAATTCCGCTTACATCGAATCAAATTATTCACTTACTCAAACTGTGTTTATGGACCGTAGACCGTAATATACATTTTGACTTTATTTTATAATAGGGATCCTCCTCTCATCTAGAACATACCTATGAACTTTCATGATGTAATGGTTTCGGAGTTATCATCCGGAATACGCAATTGTTTTCGGACGGACGGACGGACAACCCCATACTACAATACGTCCCGTTTTTCAAACGGGCATATAAAAAGGATAATCTTGTGGTATTTTTTAAATAACATTGCATTGAATCTGCTTATAAAGTATATAAAAACAAAACAAATCAATGGACTTAAATCTAATTATTCTTAATACTGACCAACTGTAACTGGAATGTCCGTCCACTTGACCGGGTGTTTCTTTAGGGGTGTGCCTTCTTTGTCTATGAATATAGACATGTTATCGCGACCCACGATGAAGCCGGCCCCATCTAGTAGCGTGATTACGGGTTCTTGCTGCTTACTGCCCAGGGGAAACAACTCCTTCGACTCTCCTGTTGTGTCAATCTGCAGTTATTCATGTATCATAACACTAAGCCTATACAACTCATCACAACAAGAAGTGTAATTTTTAGGGTTCCTAAACAAGAGATACTTATACATTATATTCATTTTCCTTAGCTAACTGATCATATTTCATGGGAGTTTGATTTGTAAAGAGTTTGAGAGTTCATTCTTAAAGGTTGAACCTCAAGATAATAGTAAATACATTGCTGAAATATTACTACACTTTCTTACACGCCACATAAGTAACAGTTCTGTCACTCGCTAACATCTCCATGTTCTATCAAAATAATACAGTTTGAACTTTTTTTATATTTTTTTACTTCCTGCATTTTCTAAAATGTTGAGTTTGTTCACGAGAAAACTACTTACCTTGACAATAAAGTAGTCCCTCTTAAATCCAATACATACTCTGTCCTTAAACCAGGTCATAGCACGTGGAATGTCGTACAGATTCAAGTCGGGCTGAAAGATAAATAGTTCTGGACAATCAAGTGATTGGAATCTGTCTACATTGGTCACAATGAAGGAGCACAAGGTTCAAAACTCAGCATTACTAGATATTTTGCCAACTGTCACATTTCCTAGACGTGTTGCTCTCGGCCCTACTTACCACAAGCTCCATGAATTCCCTGTTTTTCCAGTACATGATCTGTAGTTTCCTGCGTGTGGCCACACATATCTGCAGTAAGGATTGGGTCTCTCCACTTTGGGAAACATGTTTCTGGTAGGAAATATAAACATCCATTAAGTATGCATGTTTTGCTAACGCTGTCAGAAATATCTACTTATTATACAGGTTCTGAAGTAAAAATAGAAATATCCTGTATCCCTGAACATTTGTGTTGTTTGTCA
The DNA here is from genome assembly GCA_037043455.1 of Cyrtodaria siliqua. Taxonomy (NCBI): domain Eukaryota; kingdom Metazoa; phylum Mollusca; class Bivalvia; order Adapedonta; family Hiatellidae; genus Cyrtodaria; species Cyrtodaria siliqua. The sequence goes on from JAWPHD010016750.1 coordinate 31,435, forward strand.
TGTGCTTATTTCAGCAAGGACAATCAAATTTGTTTTTAAAATTGTTAAAGTTTTATGAAAAGTGGCATAACTCTGAACTAAATAACTGATAAAAAAAGAACAGGTTAAAAGTTACATGACCGTATGTCAATATTTTGCCAAGTTATGAGCTAGGTTATGGTTCAGGTTAAACTTTAATGAAAAGGGGCATAACTCTGCCAAAATGAAAGTCAGCGTTATTAGGCATGTGCAACAACATTCCTTGGGTAAGATAAAAGATGTATGTGAAGTGTATGAAGTTTCATCAACACAGATCAAATACTTTCCAAGTTATGGCCAAGGTTAGTTTGCAGGTTGTGTGATGGATGGACGGTGATGTTTGACAACTAGTGATCCATAAGTGTCTGTCATGCTATGCAGATGACACAAAAGTCGGCAGTATTATATTATGGTCATAAAATATTGTATACTAAGTAATAATGCTATTTAATATATATATATACTTTTTTCATCTCAACTATGATTCTTACCTGCACATCTGTGGCAAACAATGAGGCTCCTCTTGTCCTGGTCAGAGTTGTGATCAAACCAAATGATGACAAGTCATGTACACTCACAACATTATCTGCGGAATACAAACATCACCAAAATGGATAATGCCAAACAACACATCTCAAGTTCATATTTACAATACTTGACATTTCCCTTATGTGACAATAGGAAACATGCTGCAGTTTATCTAACAATGAATACTAGTCAACAAATAACATCATGTACTGCATGTGCATTTTATACTTGAGGGTAACAATATGTACCGGTAGTATGATCCAGGTTTACAGATTACAAATTAGACTTAAATTGTTCTTTTTGATAGTTGACCCAGTTTTACTGAATACTTCCCATTCATGGAATCTCGACACTTGACCAAAATAATTATTAAAAGATATCTGGTTCATTAGTTTAAGTTAATTGGGAATTCACAAAATATTGGATGCTGTGAATTAAAATATATTGTAAGAGGATTAAACAATAATTTGCTCGGACACTTGACAATTTTGATTAAAGGGACACTTAACAATTCAGATTAAAGGGGCACTTGCTAATATTATTTGGATTTTATTCGTATATTGGATTTAATAGAAATACTGGATTCATTTTATATATTTTCTGTAACTGAAATTTTTCTTTGTAGTATTTGAATAAATTTGTTGATTATATATATATATTTGTTTCTGGTTTTACTTTCTTTCTTGTTACATTTTACCCGTAACAATATCAACTGTCAGTAATACACTGGTATATTTTCCACAATAAAATGAAAGATTTGACAGATTATATTTTATAAAAGTTGTACATTTATATCAGCACTGTCAATACATACAACTTATGAAGTGCATTTACTCTTTTTTTTCAACAATAAATATGGTAGTATTTCACAAACATAATATTTTTATAAAATCCTTTAATATTTTGACTTGACTAACCTGAAAGGCTTATCAATAGAAACAGCTCGGAAACTGCACATAGCTGAAACAATACAATGAACATTTTAAATTGGGGTGAATGTTCATCATGATTAAAATAGCCTACTTCTCCATTATCACCATATATCATATGCTCTATACTGCAAATAAGTTAATTTAATGCAAACTAAATGTGGTGATTACTTTGCACTGAACAATGTTGGTAACTTTTTAAAATGCCTGCTACATTGTATATGCAAGTGCAACTTTATTTTTTTATTAAAATGACCGATGTTTATGTAAATCGACTGAATTTGAGATTTTATACTATGCGGCATCAGAAGTTCATATTAGTATATATAAGCCAGGAAAATGATGGAAATGCTTTTTAAACATGAGTTGTAATCCTCATAAAGAAAGGTTATTCTGGGGTGTCAATCAAGTGTGTCTTTAACAGTCTCATTCCACGTAAATAGTTAAATACTTCTCCAATATAGGTGCAGGCCAAAAACAAAACACACTATAGTGTTACATTTATGAAATGTTTAACTGGTAACTTAAAAAGTCGTACGTGTATGATTGAAGTGTGTCAGTGTTTAAGATTACCTGCTGGATAGGTTTCTTAGAGAAGGCTTTATTAGATCTCTCCAGCTGTACATCATACTTTGTTTCGCCTGAAATAGACAAATCAACAGAACTTGCAAAAATAATTATCCAAATATTCATCAAAGATTCATGTAATTAAAACATCATTGATAACCACCACTCTTAAAAGGAGTACATCAGGATTGGTATTTTTTTTAGAATTGTTGAAATTCATTATTTTTGTATGTAAGTATTAACAATAAACTAATTGAATTGAATTGAATTTTGTTTAACGGCTCATCTACGCAGTATAGGTTATTTAGAGCCGCCCCAGAGAGAGGGGAAGGATACATAGGAATCCGGGAACCGTGCCCTACTCTTATTATCGAATAGATGCCTATGGTTTAGATTCCTATGGTTCTTTAACGTGCTCGGAGGACTTCTGACATTTATAGGATGATAAGCAAGCGTGAATGACTACACTTAATGTGACATGTCTCGTATTGGCGAGTTTCTTCATACTGGCCTTGTTTTCTCATACTGGCCGACTTCCATTTCATACTGGCCGAGTCTGTGATGTATTGTGCAGTGAGTTTTTAGTAAAACACGGCTAATATAGTTTAGACTATTAATAATAGTCAATCTTCCCTTATTTATGGAATAGGCAAATACACAGAAATTGTCTTTATCTCAGTTTTTAAATGATATCAAACACTTTCTCTCATAAAATCTGGCATTTACAGATAAGGTGGGCAGCCCAAATATTACAAAGATTTTACAATACAAACCTGAGACTTTAGATTTCTTCACACGGTATTGCAGCAATGGACCATCCTTCGTGCCAACCAGCAGGACATCATCTAGCATAAAGACATCAATTTGATTTGAACAGATGCTCAAATTCATTACTGAACAAGAGTCAACAGCCAACACAACAGTGTCAGATAAAAACGTTTTATTGGCATAAAAGGAAAACTATACATATACAATGGAAAAGGTTTTAACCATGATTTTTAAGAGTCATTTTTATGTGATGAACAGACCCTGAAGGTGATATTTTCTTGTTGATAGCTTCGGTGACCATGTGGTTAGCATCCTTGCCTCATGATCCAGAGGTCCTGGGTTAAATTCCCTCGAGATCATGTCCCGAGTATTTTTCAAATGCAATACCTCATTATCCTATTCTGTCAAGGTATTGTGGAAGTATGCAATCCTTTGGACTGACCGACGGGAAACCGCACCTTAAAACCCCACCGGGCGTGCAGTTCAAATTCACCCAGCTACGCCCCTGGATGTCATTTCCATGTGCAGGGAAAATATCTTGCTGGACTTTTGTCATACAATTCATAATTTTGATAGAGCATCATCAAAAAAACTGACCAATCAGTGACCAGAAATAAGACATAACCAATACATTCTGGTAGGTGATAAACTCGGTCTTTATCCTTGATGTTCAACCAAGTTTACTGTTAAAATTAAGGTATCTACAGAGTGACTCTTTTAAAACCCTGCCTATTTCATGCAAATTAATTCAATATATGTATCTTTTAAAATCAAAATCTTGAAAATTATGGTATTTTTACTCTGCCAAAGATTTTTATTTTACTATAGAACCTAAGGATACACACCGAGTAACACAAATTTTATCACCTACTGAAAATAAAGTAAAAAATCAACGTCTCTGCAATGCAAAATTATGAATTTAATTCCATTGAACCCTTCCTCGTATTTATTGTCTGTATATATATATCTATACTGCTCCTGATCCAATTATGGTCATCATGGCATTGAGTGCTATATCGTTTTATTGCTAAACATGATATGACGTAAATCATTAAAATTTAATACCAATATTCTGTAAAACATGTGCTGTAATTATGAAGGATCTATTAAAAAATTTGGACATGTAAATTCTAACCCTGGTTGCCCCTTGATGGCCAGAAACCGAGTTATTTATGTTGATGGAGATACTTATTTGACTGCATAGAGAGAGAGAAAATGTTTTTTCCTTTCGATAGTAAATATAAATATAAAGCTGATATGAATGGGGGTGTGGTAGATCTGCTGTACAAGGTATCAATATCACTTTACCATAACAAGCAATGGACTCTATTTTCAGAGGCAACTTCTCTAATATTGTCCCTGCATCGTACGCGTCGTGCATTGTTAATTTTATAGAATATGCATTGAGTTGTTTTTAAGATATCATCATATACTGTATGCGTCAATCAAAAATCAAAACAACTTTGCTAAAATAATGCGAGTGTTTTGCTTTGCAGTTTGTTATGTTTCCTGTTTCACATGATTTGCCTTTCCTGCTTTTCACACAAGAAGAACCACCTCATTTACCTCCCTTGACATGAATTTCGAGGTTCTCCTAGGGGTTTTGGGAATACAGCGGTTGGAAAGAGTGTTTGTTTGTTTTTAGCCTTTCAGTAGTTCGGACATAATTTGAATATTATCTAGCTTAATATCAGAGTAGTTTATTATCATCAATATTATCATTCATTCAAAACAGTATTTGAAACATAAACATGATAATATTTTTATTTTAAACCGATTGCTTCAGTGCGCTCAGTACAGTGAGTATAGCTTTTATGAACGAAACGATTAATCGAGAAGCACTCCGCTGAACCTATTCGAGGTTGTGACTGTCACTGGATGTGTGTGGGTCCCAATCCGTTGATGCCTAGGCCTACCCAGTACTCAGTAGGCCTTATCTCAGTACTCAGTAGGCCTTATCTAGACCCTAAAACTAGAGGCGTAATAAAACCTATTTGCCACAAAAAAATCCCGTTCCATTCGTTTATAATCAATTAAGATAAACCTAACAAATTGTATTTAGTTTTATATGTTTATAGGTCAGCCTTGTTTGGATACAATACTAAATCAATAGTCTAATGAGGGTTTGCGTGTTGTATAGTTTATGTATAGGTTCTCTTGGCCACCGAGACTTTTACTCCTCAGCATCTGTAGGACTCACACCACTATTATCTCCCTTGAATACTCCTGCCCTACAGATGAAGGAGGTAGATAAAAAAAACAAGTTCGCTTTTCTACATTTTACAGGATACACTGATTTATCTTTACCAGGTTCTAAATCTACAGCATTTTAGGAAGAGATCCCAGAAAAATGCATGTTGATATAAGATTTCTAGCTAATTCTGCCTCATTTTACACATCATGGGTCTAATCTCCACGGGGTTGTATTTTTGTCTCAATTGTGATAGGTGTCACGCAAACATGAAATTAAAAAAAGTTCAATCTGGTAAATATTCGTTAAAAGTTAATAGCATGCAGATATTGGATCAATGAAGAATTTAAGCATAAATACATGTTGCAAAATCTTTTTTATCTCTATGCCACGAACAAAAACATTACAATGGGACCCTATGGAAAATTAATTGTGGTGTGAGACGTGTATAGCAGCAACGTTCGACGTGACACTCAGTATCAACTCCATGGGCTCACTCTGGAAAAGGTTGACTGCCAAGTACCTAGGTGTTACCAATGAGTAGCGACGACCTTTCAGTCGGCGTTACATCCAAATGCCACTAAAATTCTCGGTTTCCACACAACTGCTTCAAAGACGCCAAACAGGTCATTTACTGTTGTCAATCATAGTACACTACAAACGTCTTCTGCATGGGACCCATATTTGAAAGGAGACATCAACAAGCGAAACAGGTCCGGAGAAAATGATCACATTTTGTCCAAGACAACTATCACGACAGTACACCCGACTGCGCGCATTCTCGCTTGCCAGGGTTTCGCAATGTACATCTTAACGAATACGATTGGGGACAGTTTAACTATGAGATTTGAGAATGCTTGTGCTGCAAGAATATGGGGCGCCGTATTACTTTTTAATACCATTTGTTGATATCACGTATTCGAATCCTGAATGCTGAATTTTTGATATCATCATTCTGAATGCGTGATATCACCTATTAAATGGGTGATATCATCTATTAGAATCAGTGATATCACTCATTCGATTCAGTGATATCATCTATTCGATTCAGTGATATCAGTTATTCGATTCAGTGATATCAGTTATTCGAATCAGTTATTCGATTCAGTGATATCAGTTATTCGATTCAGTGATATCAGTTATTCAAAACGTATGAGTGGTATCATCCTTTCAATAGGTGATAGCCTACCACCTTTTTTTTAAATCAGTGATATCACCTATCCGAATTAGTGATATCACTTATTCAAATAGATGATATCACCCATTCAATAGGTGATATCACCATTTCGTTTTGAATGAGTGATATCACCTATTCGAATGGGTGATATCACTGAATTGTATTAAAAAGCAATACGGCGCCTCATACGAGTATATGCACCAGAACATTCAGTGGACACCACTAGCGGATATCTGAGAGCATACAGCCACATTATGCTCAACACGATTCAGCAGACTGTTAGATCTAGATGCTGCTCCTATATTCGCTCAAACGACAAACAAACAAGAGAGTCCCAGCTCATGTACCAGCCAACAACAACAAACCGTGTATACAAGAACTCGTTCTACAGGATGTAACAGACTCCCAAATACAACCACGTCTGCCAACAGAAGCTCGGCAGTCGTGTGCATTGGCAATACTAGCTACCACGGCAGTGTACACAGCTTTCGTCGTAAATTATCGGGACATTTTAATTGTATATATATATATATATATATATGATGATATATATATGTATTATTAGTATTATTAGTTTTCTTAGAAAGGGTCTCATTTCCCGCTGTAAAGACTTTAGACGACTCCTGACCTATCACGAGAAAGAAGGAAATAAGGAGTCCGTCAATACGTGTACCAATTTAACAAGTGTATGCTGATGTATTTTATAGTCCATACCGACCATTGTGGCAATCAAAGCTCTAATGTGTATATTTTATATACTGTACCAACCATAAATTATAAAACTATGATTCTCACAGATAAAGTCTAAACGACTTGATGGCATAGCATGACTGTCTCTTGTGGATTTATATCAAGTTTAAATGTAATTTTACGTACTCTGAGTATCACAGGAAGTCTGAATAAACTAAAGTATAGCTAATGTTGTAAAATTAGACATTAATTCAAACACTGTATTTACAAGCACTTTAGTCACATGATCTGCGGAGCCTTTGGCAAATATTTCGGACGTCTTTGTTTATTCTTTAACGTCATATTCAAGCATATTTTAGACTAAATGTATGACAGTCTATTTTCAATGTTGGAGTCAAACCACTCACTTATTCCTACGTATAACCAGTACTGTGTACCTTCCATCATCCACAAGAATGGACACTCTCACTTACAAGTCGAGCTCCCAGTGGGATTGGAACCCTCAGCGGTAAGAGGCGAGAAGGTTTCAAACTTAAGAAAGTAGAATTGTGTTCCCTTTTTAGGATGTGAGAAATATAGTTGACATTATTTGGCGAAAATCGCGAATAAGGAATAAACATGTCATAGAAGAAAACGTTCACGAACGTCTTGGCATTTCTTGACATGTTTGTGAATAACAATACTAATATGTCCATGTTTTATTCAGTACCAAGAGTGTTAAAATCTGATATAATTGTTTTCATTTTCATTCGCCGACTTTTTTCCTTATCACGTTTTCCATTTGATTTTCTCTAATCTTTTTATATGTCTGACTTGTTGATTTCAATGTTTTTCCTTTGTCTTGCCTTTCTTGAATAAGTCACCATCTTTCCCACAGACGTTACTAGTTTCTAACCTTTGTCTTACCTTTCTTGAATAAGTCACCATCTTTCCCACAGACGTTACTAGTTTCTAACCTTTGTCTTGTCCTTCTTGAATAAGTCATCATCTTTCCCACAGACGTTACTAGTTTCTAACCCTTGTCTTACCTTTCTTGAATAAGTCACCATCTTCCCCACAGACGTTACTAGTTTCTAACCTTTGTCTTGCCATTCCCACAGACGTTACTAGTTTCTAACCTTTGTCTTGTCCTTCTTGAATAAGTCACCATCTTTCCTACAGACGTTACTAGTTTCTAACATTTGTCTTACCTTTCTTGAATAAGTCACCGTATTTCCCATAGACGTTACTAGTTTCTAACCTTTGTCTTGTCCTTCTTGAATAAGTCACCATCTTTCCTACAGACGTTACTAGTTTCTAACCTTTGTCTTGCCCTTCTTGAATAAGTCACCATATTTCCCACATACGTTACTAGTTTCTAACGTTTGTCTTGCCCTTCTGGAATAAGTCGCCATCTTTCCCGCAGACGTTACTAGTTTCTAACCTTTGTCTTACCTGTCTTGAATAAGTCACCATCTTTCCCACAGACGTTACTAGTTTCTAACCTTTGGCTTGCCCTTCTTGAATAAGTCACCATCTTTCCCACAGAAGTTACTAGTTTCTAACCTTTGTCTTACATTTCTTGAACAAGTCACCATCTTTCCCACATACGTTACTAGTTTCTAACCTTTGTCTTGTCCTTCTTGAATAAGTCACCATCTTTCCCACAGACGTTACTAGTTTCTAACCTTTGTCTTGCCCTTGTTGAATAAGTGTTATCCTTCACTGTATTTAATACCTTCCTGACTACTTCTTACATTTTTATTTGTCTTTCTTGAAGTTCCATAACTGTTTACTTAGTCACTGTGTTTTAACAGGAATAGATACGTAGACTATTTACATCTCCGGTTTTAGCGAGAACGTATATATGTGTGCTGTTTTCTACGGTGTTCCGTTATGGCCATCGTACCATCGCATATCGACGCCATCGACATCGCTCCATCGCGCATCGAATTGTAAACGTCGATGCGTGATGGTGCGATGACCCTATCAGAACACCGTAATGTTCATACTATTATTGTTAGTCGCACAAATACAAAGAAATAATATAAGATGTAAACCCTTTTGCGACGCATCATAATGATGTTTTAGCATGTGAGCATATGAAATATGCTGTATATTTGATTGTTATAACGCACATCAAGTTTCTAACTTAACACATCTGGTGTAGGATCACGAATGAAGACTATTTATAAAAAGTTGGACCTGAACGCCTCAGCAATATCAAATCTGATATACACATGTTTTTTTCCATTTCGATAGGATGAAAAATTGAAGGAAATAAAATGATTTGAGATTGACGAAACTAACCCGCCAAGTAATGGACACATTTCTCTATCCATTCAGGTCATATAATAAGGTATATATGACAATCAAAAGTATAGGATTTTCACGGGTTCTTACATGAATATGCGTAAAGTGAAATATGAGTTGGTAACTTATTTGAACGCTCTGGTTTTGAGGTTTGTTCCAGCTGGTTAAAGACGTTTATATTAAGTCTACGGAGTTTGGATTCTCAAAATATTTAAGTTATATATATCCCGTCATAGGTAAGTTTAGAAACGGTGTACACCTTGTTGTAACATGTGTGACTGTTGTTGGCGGGATAACTACTTTACTTTAACAAGACATATTCGGTTATATTGCGACAGCAACGGGAGATGAGAGGAAGGGTGCAGTTTGCCAATATAGACATGCCACCGTCAGGGAGCGAACCCACGTGGGACAGGTCTGCAGCTCTAAAGTCAATGCCTTATCCGCTGAACTATACCGACGTATGATAAATTTGAGAAAAACACGATGGGTAACAGGTCTTCATATTACAAAAACAACTTAATATAATTCCACACAAATACATTTGACCGAGACGAGTATATGAATATTCGCTTCTTAATTTACAAGCCTGTAACGCGATCTGATAAACAGTGTCGTAGGAGCTCACCGGTAGCCGGGCCGTGGCCGGGTGATAAAGTGTCTGAAACCTTCTCGTCTCTCACCGCTGCGGGTTCGAATCCCACTGAGAAAGTATCGATTCTTACGGATGGCGGGAGATATACAGTACTGGTCCTACCCAGGAAAAACAGGAAGATCTTCCTCCAGCACGGAAAAACGACCGTCATATATTGCTGAAAAAGTGCTGAAAATGACGTAATTCCCCCATTCAACCAATCACCGTGGCTACACGAGCCAATATATTGGCAAATGTCTCTAGCACCATACAGTAAAAACTCTCGTTTTTAACGGACTTCAACAATAATTCGAACACAACAAGCTAACATTGTTCTCTCTACTTTAAACAGTGTATAGATCGGACGCCAAGAGATTTTATATACTATATTCTATGACGAAAGAAAATTAAATCTATCTATTACTTATACCTACTGAAGTATTGACATTTGCATTTTGAGTGAGCGCATATATATCAGACTGTATTGAATAATCTATAAATCTGTGTTAAAAGTATATAGGAATTAGCGACTACAATGATATTAATATATTCCTGCGGATTAAGAAAACATACTTAAAAATCCATATTAATATTTATATATACCGGAGTTACGTCGACATGTGTAGTGTTATTTGTGTTTTTACCAATGGATGACAAGCAGATATGGGGTAAATTGTAAATTAATGTCGGGCTAGTATGGCAAAATCTGAAAGGGTTCCGAGAAGGAGGCGAGTGAAAGTGGGGAACCCGAGGTCACCCCGAGTGATAAACGGAAGAAGGATATTCTCTACGGGAAAGGAGGTATGTATGCGTACACATGCATTAAGCGTATCAGCTTTGTGTTTAAGATGTTTATCTATAAAAACACCTAAAAAATAATGTTAAGCTCTCTCTCCCCATTTCTCTCCCCCATATTATTATTTATATTTCTTACCTAATAGCATATACATAAATATTCTTTGAAAGAACTTGTCATCGATCTGAGAGTATATACTATTGCTGTAAAATGAAAGATACGCAAAATGACAAACGCCGGCGGATAAACTGTGTCTAGTATACGTTAGAAGGAACATACGTTTAAACAACCAATAAGACGTTTTCAACTTCTTTACAATAATATATTGTGTGTTTACATTTTGCTGAATGAAATATGTGGTTTTGGATATTCATTGAAATAAACGATAACAGGCTGCCATATCTTCGGATAAAGCTTTTCCGGAACACCGAATTTAAGCACAAATCTCAGAATGATCAACTCGATAGTGTTAAACAACTGAAAATGTTCATTGTACTATATTGTATGGTCAACTTTAATGCACTAATTTAATAAATGAGAGTCACTTGCTTATTAGGGCATGGTCCTGTGTGGCCCATTGACAGATTTCTAAAAATGAAAATGTAACCATGTAAAAATATAAAATGTTTGCCAACCGGGTGAGCCCATATATACTGATTGTTTATAAAACTTATTTACTTGATCTTTTTCAAAACATATTTTATTGATCATTTTGCAATGATCTTAATATCATTGTGCGTACGTTCGTTCGTTTGTTTCGTTCGTTCGTGCGTGCGTGCGCGTGTGTGTGTGTGTGCGCGCGCGCGGCGGAGGATGATGCCGAGAAAACCTAGCCCTACGCCTGAAGGCCCACCCTAATGTGTGAGTTATAAATAAAATATCAACCTTGTAGTCATGTATACTATGAGTGCATTTTTAGAAAGAAGCTCATAATGTTGTTGTTTTCAATTATTTATTTGTGTTTATTTTGTTTTTGTTTTTTGAATTTTGCTAAGATCTTACTTAAATTAAAAGGTGATATACATTTGTGTTAAACAAGTTGCGAGTTTTCTCAAACAGCATTTAGCAACAGTAGACTGTAGTCGGGACTAGGCATACACATTTCGGTAGTTTCTCATATTCAATAACGATGTGTCGATTAGGATAGTGGAATATGTAATGTAGCTAACATGGTGAGGATTTTCCGAATATACCGAAAGGAAAAAGAACGCATAATGGTGGGTATTTCGCTATATATTGTATGTTTAATATGACACTGCTAATCGAATGGTACAGGTCGACACTAGGCGTGTCGGTTTAACAAGCACCGAACACACCAATGAATACCCCTTTAAAGTGACATGCGCATTTGGCTCAAGCAGGTGAGCAAACATAGTCTTTAAACGTTGCAAACGCTTAACATTGAACAATACTCTGAAATGGCTTGACTTTTTCAAGGGAAACTTCAGCATTTATGAATTTCGTGTAACAAAGTATACTTTGATTAATATGTCTACCTACATGACAGAGTTGTCCTTTCTGTTATTAGTTGTAGCCCATTTTTGTACAAAACACGTTGAGATATATCTGGAATATTACGTTGAATTAGGTGTATATAATCACGTGACTATCATAGTGTAGTATAGGCACTTTTTTGATTATTGCGTTTCTTTTTCCTTTCAGTTATACATAATATACAATAGGCAACTAGAACTCTCTATGAATCAGCACAAGACCATCAGACCCCTTAGTACATATAATATACTTTAGAACAAATTAGGACCATCATACTCCTAAGTTACATATAATACATTTAAAACCATTAGACCAACTAATCCGATAAGTACATAGGCGCATATGTAAATGTGTATAATTATGGAGTCTGATAAGAGGTCTGGTAAAATGATTGAATGACAGTAGGAAATTATTATTCACTTGATACTTTCTGTTGAAAAAAACAAACAACAAAGAAACGTATTTCGATATAAACTTTTCAATAAGGCTGAGCTACTGCGCACGCATCAATGTGTCTGAATAGAAAATGACTATTCCACTGTCTGAAGATACACTGAATGGTATTTATCTCTCTTACATCTTTTCTCTATCATAATCATCTGTCAAGGCACTGTATTCTGTTGGTACTATAGCGACGGAAAAAATAGTATGTAAATATAAGATTGAACGTTTATGCGACTTATGTAGGACGTCGGTAGTGAATGGCTTTGGACAATGGATAGGATAAGAGAACTATCCTTGGCCACAGTATCTATTCCAAAATGCAAAAATAAATAGTTTACTTTAATTTATTGTGCATGTTAAAGTAAATTGATTATATGCTATCTTCAATAGAATATTTTAATTGTTTTATTTAGCTAGAAAGAATTACACTTGGCATTTGTAGTACTTATGTCATATTTTGCAGATTATGGGCGTTTCTGGGTACGTTTTTTGATCTCCAAAAATACTAGAGCGCACACCGAGCACACACATGTTTTTAGGCTGATGATTTGCCTCTAGTATGTAACTTGTTATGACAAAATACCAGCTGTGCTTGAGGGTGCGCTCTGTATTACAGGACCCAAAAATTAACAGAAAACTGCTGAAACTGAACAAAGAATGCATTGTTTTTTTTAAAGAAAGGGCTAGTTTGAGGACTCTTAATTCCATTAGGAGCTTCTAAACATACTCACTTTTTTAATATGGTTATCAATAATATTTGGTCCATTCTTAGCTAAATACAATATACCAAACTCAGAGATTTTGAACTGTATGGTTGTCTTAAAGTCTTATGAGTTTTAAAATTACATTATTTAATATGTTTTACATAATAATTTGGCTCCATATCTTAGCTAAAATGAATATTCAAACTTTAAACAGTTCAATAGTGTGTGTGTAGTGTGTAGTTGTGTGTGTGTTGGGGAATGTTGGGGGGGGTGGGGGGGGGGTGGTGGGACTTTAAACAGTTTCAATATAGTGTGGGGCAGGCATATTTTGCTTCGGAGCGGGGGCTTTAACAGTTCAATATAGTGTGGGGGTGGCAATTTTGCTCCTTATCATACCTAGTCCCTTTGCCAAAAAAAAAACAAGCCATTTAACTTACCGGCATTTAAAACCGCATAAATGCCGGGAAAAAATGCGACTCATTTGTTAAATATAATTACTTTAATTTCTCGTGTTTGAATGCCCACTAAATTCATGAAGTGCGTAAGTTTTATAAGCGTTTTACCTACACAATAGACGACTGTCCTTTAAAGGGCTTGCGGAGAAGGTTTATGCTCTTGAGGGATGAAGGACACGTTATAATCAACTTGGAATAATTGTTCAATGGCTTGGCAACATATTATAGTTTATTCGAGCTATCCGATTGAGATCGGGGAAGGATAAATACGAATGCGGTCACCATGCCCTGCTCTTACTATCGAATACATTCACATGCTTTCTCGATAGACTCCGATACACGCACACCCTCGGTTTACGTCCCCAACCGACGGACGAGGTTAAGGGAATTGTCTTGTCCCAAGGACCAACGAATAAACACAGTGGTGTCTGTGATGCCTCGAATCCCTGATCTTCAGATTCAGCGCCAAAACGGGCTATCAACTGGCACCGCGGTCCCTCAAAGTTGAAGTTTTAAATATAATACTATTAGTATGTGGTGATGGAAGGCAATAGATCAACGTTAACGAAAAGGGATATGTTCTCAATCCAACAAAAGAATGGAAAGCAATATAGCCAACTCTGAAGACATGGTTATGCTCAAAATATGAAGTTCTGAGAAATGAAAGGTAATATTAATAAACGTTGAAAAAACTCGGTTATGTTCTAAATCTAGCTCTTTCAATTAACATGCTGTGTGAAAGGCAGTATAGGCCCTAATCAACGTTGAAGAGAAGGTTTATGTTCTCAATCCAAAAATTCAACAGTTATTTTTAATCATCGTTTTGGTTTAAACACACATTAATTGACAATTGCTGTTTCCGCAGTCTGGTCTTAAAACCCAATAGAAAACGCGACTGGCCGATAGATGGCATGATATAACAAAGTTCATTCAGGTAACAACATTTGAATAGGCTTATTTTTCTTGATCACAGGACTTACGCTACTTTTGTCCATTGCATTAAGAAGCACCTGGGATGGAAATTTTAAATCATTTAGCCCTGGAGGCATACAATTGTGTTTGGCAAGGCTGTTACATACTTACTCCCTGTTCGGTGTAGTACTCCTCCCTCCTTTTCGGTGTTAGTACTCCTCCCTTTTCGGTGTAGTACGTCACCTGTTTCGGTGTAGTACTTCCTGTTCGCTGTAGGATTCTAATAACGGCCCATCCACACATTATCTTAGATAATTTAGAGCCGCCCCAGATGTAGGAAAAAATATTATTACTGCCAATAATATTACTCTAATTCTTTGCCGTGCCGGAGGGTAATTAATAGAGGCATGACGAAATACAATTGTCACTTGGTGTTTAAGAATATTTGAATTTTCTGTAAAAGTATAGTCATAGGGTGCCTTATGGCGATGGAAACTATACCCCCACGTACATGCACTTACGCACGTGAGCACCCCACGCATCGTGTATAATTCCGTAGATCAATTATAGTATGAGTGATACCAAATTAAAATATGTATACGATAATGTTTTTTTATTTGAGTCATATTTTGTTCAACTTATGCAGTGTTGCTGTTGTTTAATAGCTAACAAAATCTAGGTTTCTAATCTACGAGATTAGCATATTAAATGTATAACCTAAAGGATTTACACAGGTCTGCTGTGATCTATAAAAGCTTTACAGTGTTCAGGCCTACTGTACAGGTTTAATCTAATTACGTGTCGAAGAGTTTAATTTAAAGCATACAGTCAGTAATTATTGATAAGTAAAATCAGGGTCTATAGGTAAAATTTCATCCTAAGTTAAAAATTACACTTACAAAAAAAAATATTATATCAGAATTTGGAGATGAAAACGTGGGGAAATGACTGTCCCCACGCGGCCTCACGAAGTTAACTTTTAAAAGGAATCCGAATGAACCTAGCAATCCGAGTGTTCCGATGTTGTGGACATAGTTGGTCAAACATCAGAATGAGTGGAATATAGGGATGAAGATTTTTCTCCATTGTTTGTGTTTTTATCGCCTTTTCTGTGAATTGATTAGTGCGTTATGGTATCAAGAGACTTTCATTATATATTCGAAAGAAAAGTGACGGAATTGGCATACACTCGCCTGAATGAACATCTTGCTACAGAGTAAGTGCAATCCAAACAAGCAGGTACCCGTTCACGCTGAAGTAAACAGTGGGGTGGTGATTAAATAACGAGATGGCAACTAATACTAACTCCAAAAGCATTCACCATGAGTTTGTCCATAGTTAACGTGTTATTCAATAGCTGACCCATGTTTAATTTGAAAACTATCATTCAGATCACATGTATAGATTCACATTTCACTGACTCAGAGGGTTTGGTTCATTCCGCTGGACTGTCCAGTATCACCTTTTAGTAGTTTGCATTTTAAAAGTTACTAGTCTCTGGTCTCTAATACGTGATTTCTTGTTTTCAGTATTATACATGGGCCAGAATGAGTTGAGTTGTTATTTTATAGCCCCAGGTCAGGCACTGTATAGTTATAGCCCCAGGTCAGGCACTATAGAGTTATAACCCCAGGTCAAACTCTGTATTACTTAACTATATAGCCCATTTCACCCCCGACATTTGCCCGAAAAATCACGGATAATAACGAGCTATCTACCGAGTAGGCCAAATAGGTCGATCCAATCAAACGCTGGTAGGCACATTAAATATTCATTGTAACGGTGCCAATTGTGAATTAAAAACAATGTAAAAAATGTTATTAAATGTCAGACTATAACTTGAACGGCATGACAAATATATGTGTTTAATGTGTTTGGCACTGTAGGAAGATAACAAAAAGTAAAGCGTGTTTTGTTGATACAAATTCAAAAACAGGGTTGGTCAGAAAACAATGAATATTTCTATCGTAACACCGGTTCCAACGTACGCGCACATGCTCCAATGTAAACAATTCAACACCGTGTTCGTATAGCCTTGAAATCCGATCTAGTTTCCAAGGAATGAGTCAAGATGGCTTCTCTTGTATGAATAGGCACTAACGATTGCGTGTGTTTTTAGCGAACAAATACGCATATATAAAGACTGAAACTAGTTAATTTGTGAGTGTTGATACT
>JAWPHD010016751.1:0-48208 GCA_037043455.1 Cyrtodaria siliqua
GCACAATATAACAGACATGACTGGAAACCATATTATAAGCCCAATATAACAGACAGGACTGGAAATGATATGATAAGCCCAATATAACAGACATGACTGGAAATGATATGATAAGCCCAATGTAATAGACAGGACTGGAAACGATATGATAAGCACAATATAACAGACATGACTGGAAACGATATGATGAGCCCAATATAACAGACAGGACTGGAAATGATATGATAAGCCCAATATAACAGACAGGGCTGAAAACGATATGATAAGCACAATGTAATAGACAGGGCTGGAAACGATATGATAAGCAAAATGTAACAGACCGGACTGGGAACGATATGATAAGCACAATGTAACAGACAGGACTGGAAATGATATCATCAGCCCAATATAACAGACAGGACTGTAAATGATATGATAAGCCCAATATAACGGACAGGACTGGATATGATATGATAAGCACAATGTAACAGACAGGACTGGAAACGATATGATAGCCCAATAAAGCAGACAGGACTGGAAACGATATGATAAGCCCAATATAACAGACAGGACTGGAAACGATATGAAAGCCCAATATAACAGACAGGACTGGAAATGATATGATAAGCCCAATATAACAGACAGGACTGGAAATGATATTATAGCCCAATATAACAGACAGGACTGGAAATGATATATGATATGATAAGCCCAATATAACAGACAGGACTGGAAATGATATGATAAGCCCAATGTAATAGACAGGACTGGAAATAATATGATAAGCACAATGTAACTGACAGGACTGGAAACGATATGATCAGCACAATATAAAAGACAGGACTGGAAATGATATGAGAAGCCCAATGTAAAAGACAGGACTGGAAATGATATGATAAGCACAATGTAACAGACAGGACTGGAAACGATATGATAGCCCAATATAACAGACATGACTGGAAATGATATGATAAGCCCAATATAAAAGACAGGACTGGAAATGAAATGATAAGCACAATGTAACAGACAGGACTGGAAACGATATGATAGCCCAATATAACAGACAGGACTGGAAACGATATGATAGCCCAATATAACAGGCAGTACTGGAAATGATTATGATATGATAAGCCCAATATAACAGACAGGACTGGAAATGATATGATAGGCCCAATGTAATAGACAGGACTGGAAATGATATGATAAGCACAATGTAACAGACAGGACTGGAAACCTTATGATAAACACAATGTAACAGACAGGACTGCAAATGATATGATGAGCCCAATATAACAGACAGGACTGAAAATGATATGATCAGCCCAATGTAATAGACAGGACTGGAAATGATATGATAAACACAATGTAACAGACAGGACTGCAAATGATATGACAAGCCCAATATAACAGACAGGACTGGAAATGATATTATAGCCCAATATAACTGACAGGACTGGAAATGATATATGATATGATAATCCCAATATAACAGACAGGACTGGAAATGATATGATAAGCCCAATGTAATAGACAGGACTGGAAATGATATGATAAGCACGATGTAACAGACAGGACTGGAAAGGATATGATAAGCAAAATGTAACAGACAGGACTGCAAATGAAATGATAAGCCCAATATAACAGACAGGACTGGAAATGATATGATAAGCCCTATATAACAGACAGGACTGGAAATGATATGATAAGCCCAATGTAATAGACAGGACTGGAAACGATATGATAAGCCCAATGTAACAGACATGACTGGAAATGATATGATAAGCACAATGTAACGGGCAGGACTGGAAATGATACGATAAGCCAAATATAACAGACAGGACTGGAAATGATATGATAAGCCCAATGTAATAGACAGGACTGGAAAGATATGATAATCCCAATATAACAGACAGGACTGGAAATGATATGATAAGCCCAATGTAATAGACAGGACTGAAACCAATATAACAGACAGGACTGGAAATGATATGATAAGCCCAATATAACAGACAGGACTGGAACCGATATGATAAGCCCAATATAACAGACAGGACTGGAAACGATATGATAAGCCCAATATAACATACAGGATTGAAAATGATATGATAAGCCCAATATAACAGACAGGACTGGAAACGATATGATAGCCCAATATAACAGACAGGACTGGAAATGATATGATAGCCTAATGTAATAGACATGACTGGAAATGATATGATAAGCACAATGTAATAGACAGGACATGAAACGATATGATAAGCCCAATATAACAGACAGGACTGGAAACGATATGATAGCCCAATATAACAGACAGGACTGGAAACGATATGATAAGCCCAATATAACAGACAGGACTGGAAACGATATGATAGCCCAATATAACAGACAGGACTGGAAATGATATGATAAGCCCAATATAACAGACAGGACTGGAAATGATATGATAAGCACAATGTAACAGACAGGACTGGAAACGATATTATAGCCCAATATAACAGACAGGACTGGAAATGATATATGATATGATAAGCCCAATATAACAGACAGGACTGGAAATGATATGATCAGCCCAATGTAATAGACAGGACTGGAAATGATATGATAAGCACAATGTAACTGACAGGACAGGAAACGATATGATAAGCACAATGTATCAGACATGACTGCAAATGATATGATAAGCCCAATATAACAGACAGGACTGGAAATGATATGATAAGCACAATATAACAGACAGGACTGGAAATGATATGATAAGCCCAAAGTAATAGACAGGACTGGAAATGATATGATAAGCACAATGTAACAGACAGGACTGGAAAAGATATGATAGTCCAATATAACAGACATGACTGGAAATGATATGATAAGCCCAATATAACAGACAGGACTGGAAATGAAATGATAAGCACAATGTAAGAGACATGACTGGAAACGATATGATAGCCCAATATAACAGACAGGACTGTAAACGATATGATAGCCCAATATAACAGACAGGACTGGAAATGATATTATAGCCCAATATAACAGACAGGACTGGAAATGATATATGATATGATAAGCCCAATATAACAGACAGGACTGGAAATGATATGATAAGCCCAATGTAATAGACAGGACTGGAAATGATATGATAAGCACAATGAAACTGACAGGACTGGAAACGATACGATAAGCACAATGTAACAGACAGGACTGCAAATGATATGATAAGCCCAATATAACAGACAGGACTGGAAATGATATGATAAGCCCAATATAACAGACAGGACTGGAAATGATATGATCAGCCCAATGTAATAGACAGGACTGGAAACGATATGATAAGCCCAATGTAACAGACAGGACTGGAAATGATATGATGAGCACAATATAACAGACAGGACTGGAAATGAGATGATAAGCTAAATATAACAGACAGGACCGGAAATGATGTGATAAGCCCAATATAACAGACCGGACTGGCAACGATATAATAGCCCAATATAACAGACAGGACTGGAAATGATATTATAGCCAAATATAACAGATAGGACTGGAAATGATATATGATATGATAAGCACAATATAACAGACATGACTGGAAACCATATTATAAGCCCAATATAACAGACAGGACTGGAAATGATATGATAAGCCCAATATAACAGACATGACTGGAAATGATATGATAAGCCCAATGTAATAGACAGGACTGGAAACGATATGATAAGCACAATATAACAGACATGACTGGAAACGATATGATGAGCCCAATATAACAGACAGGACTGGAAATGATATGATAAGCCCAATATAACAGACAGGGCTGAAAACGATATGATAAGCACAATGTAATAGACAGGGCTGGAAACGATATGATAAGCAAAATGTAACAGACCGGACTGGGAACGATATGATAAGCACAATGTAACAGACAGGACTGGAAATGATATCATCAGCCCAATATAACAGACAGGACTGTAAATGATATGATAAGCCCAATATAACGGACAGGACTGGATATGATATGATAAGCACAATGTAACAGACAGGACTGGAAACGATATGATAGCCCAATAAAGCAGACAGGACTGGAAACGATATGATAAGCCCAATATAACAGACAGGACTGGAAACGATATGAAAGCCCAATATAACAGACAGGACTGGAAATGATATGATAAGCCCAATATAACAGACAGGACTGGAAATGATATTATAGCCCAATATAACAGACAGGACTGGAAATGATATATGATATGATAAGCCCAATATAACAGACAGGACTGGAAATGATATGATAAGCCCAATGTAATAGACAGGACTGGAAATAATATGATAAGCACAATGTAACTGACAGGACTGGAAACGATATGATCAGCACAATATAAAAGACAGGACTGGAAATGATATGAGAAGCCCAATGTAAAAGACAGGACTGGAAATGATATGATAAGCACAATGTAACAGACAGGACTGGAAACGATATGATAGCCCAATATAACAGACATGACTGGAAATGATATGATAAGCCCAATATAAAAGACAGGACTGGAAATGAAATGATAAGCACAATGTAACAGACAGGACTGGAAACGATATGATAGCCCAATATAACAGACAGGACTGGAAACGATATGATAGCCCAATATAACAGGCAGTACTGGAAATGATTATGATATGATAAGCCCAATATAACAGACAGGACTGGAAATGATATGATAGGCCCAATGTAATAGACAGGACTGGAAATGATATGATAAGCACAATGTAACAGACAGGACTGGAAACATTATGATAAACACAATGTAACAGACAGGACTGCAAATGATATGATGAGCCCAATATAACAGACAGGACTGAAAATGATATGATCAGCCCAATGTAATAGACAGGACTGGAAATGATATGATAAACACAATGTAACAGACAGGACTGCAAATGATATGACAAGCCCAATATAACAGACAGGACTGGAAATGATATGATAAGCCCAATATAACAGACATGACTGGAAATGATATGATCAGCCCAATGTAATAGACATGACTGGAAACGATATGATAAGCCCAATGTAACAGACAGGACTGGAAATGATATGATAAACACAATATAACAGACAGGACTGGAAATGATATGATAAGCCCAATATAACAGACAGGACTGACAATGATATATGATATGATAAGCGCAATATAACAGACAGGACTGGAAATGATATGATAAGCCCAATGTAATAGACAGGACTGGAAATGATATGATAATCCCTATATAACAGACAGGACTGGAAATGATATGATAAGCCAAATGTAATAGACAGGACTGGGAATGATATGATAAGCACAATGTAACAGACAGGTCTGGAAACGATATGATAAGCCCAATATAACAGACAGGACTGGAAATGATATGATAAGCCCAATATAACAGACAGGACTGGAAACGATATGATAAGCCCAATATAAAAGACAGGACTGGAAACGATACGATAGCCCAATATAACAGACAGGACTGGAAATGATATGATAAGCCCAATATAACAGACAGGACTGGAAATGATATGATATGCCCAATGTAATAGACAGGACTTGAAATGATATGATAATCACAATGTAACAGACAGGACTGGAAACGATATGATAAGCCCAATATAACAGACAGGACTGGAAACGATATGATAAGCCCAATATAACAGACAGGACTGGAAATGATATGATAAGCCCAATATAACAGACAGGACTGGAAATGATATAATAAGCCCAATATAACAGACAGGACTGGAAATGATATGATAAGCACAATGTAACAGACAGGACTGGAAACGATATGATAAGCACAATGTAACAGACAGGACTGCAAATGATATGATAAACCCAATATAACAGACAGGACTGGAAATGATATGATAAGCCCAATATAACAGACAGAACTGGAAATGATATGATCAGCCCAATATAACAGACAGGACAGGAAATGATATGATAAGCCCAATATAACAGACAGGACTGGAAATGATATGATAAGCACAATGTAACAGACAGGACTGGAAACGATATTATAGCCCAATATAACAGACAGGACTGGAAATGATATATGATATGATAAGCCCAATATAACAGACAGGACTGGAAATGATATGATAAGCCCAATATAACAGACAGGACTGGAAATGATATGATAAGCACAATGTAACAGACAGGACTGGAAACGATATTATAGCCCAATATAACAGACAGGACTGGAAATGATACATGATATGATAAGCCAACTATAACAGACAGGACTGGAAATGATATGATAAGCCCAATGTAATAGACAGGACTGGAAATGATATGATAAGCACATGTAACTGACAGGACTGGAAACGATATGATAAGCACAATGTAACAGACAGGACTGCAAATGATATGATAAGCCCAGTATAACACACAGGACTGCAAATGATATGATAAGCCCAATATAACAGACAGGACTGGAAATGATATGATAAGCCCAATGTAATAGACAGGACTGGAAATGATATGATAAGCACAATGTAACAGACAGGACTGGAAACGATATGATAGCCCAATATAACAGACAGGACTGGAAATGATATGATAAGCCCAATATAACAGACAGGACTGGAAATGATATGATAAGCACAATGTAACAGACAGGACTGAAAACGATATGATAGACCAATATAACAGACAGGACTGGAAACGATATGATAGCCCAATATAACAGACAGGACTGGAAATGATATTATAGCCCAATATAACAGACAGGACTGGAAATGATATGATAAGCACAATGTAACAGACAGGACTGGAAACGATATGATCAGCACAATGTAACGGACAGGACTGCAAATGATATGATAAGCCCAATATAACAAACAGGACTGGAAATGATATGATAGGCCCAATATAACAGACAGGACTGCAAATGATATAATAAGCCCAATATAACAGACAGGACTGGAAATGATATGATAATCCCAATATAACAGACAGGACTGGAAATGATATGATAAGCCCAATGGAATAGACAGGACTGGAAATGATATGATAAGCACAATGTAACAGACAGGACTGGAAACGATATGATAAGCCCAATAGAATAGACAGGACTGGAAACGATACGATAGCCCAATATAACAGACAGGACTGGAAATGATATGATCAGCCCAATTTAACAGACAGGACTGGAAACGATATGATAAGCACAATATAACAGACAGGACTAGAAATGATATGATAAGCCCAATATAACAGACAGGACTGGAAATGATATGATAAGCCCAATATAACAGACAGGACTGGAAACGATACGATAGCCCAATATAACAGACAGGACTGGAAATGATATGATAAGCCCAATATAACAGACAGGACTGGAAACGATACGATAGCCTAAAATAACAGACAGGACTGGAAACGATATGATAAGCCCAATAGAATAGACAGGACTGGAAACGATACGATAGCCCAATATAACAGACAGGACTGGAAATGATATGATCAGCCCAATTTAACAGACAGGACTGGAAACGATATGATAAGCACAATATAACAGACAGGACTAGAAATGATATGATAAGCCCAATATAACAGACAGGACTGGAAATGATATGATAAGCCCAATATAACAGACAGGACTGGAAACGATACGATAGCCCAATATAACAGACAGGACTGGAAACGATATGATAAGCCCAATATAACACACAGGACAGGAAACGATACGATAGCCTAAAATAACAGACAGGACAGGAAACGATATGATAGCCCAATATAACAGACAGGACTGAAAATGATATGATAAGCCCAATATAACAGACAGGACTGGAAATGATATGATAAGCACAATGTAACAGACAGGACTGGAAACGATATCATAGCCCAATATAACAGACGGGACTGGAAATGATATATGACATGATAAGCCCAATATAACAGACAGGACTGGAAATGATATGATAAGCCCAATGTAATAGACAGGACTGGAAATGATATGATAAGCACAATGTAACTGACAGGACTGGAAACGATATGATAAGCCCAGTACAACATACAGGACTGGAAATGATATGATAAGCCCAATATGACAGACAGGACTGGAAATGATATGGTAAGCCCAATGTAATAGACAGGACTGGAAACGATATGATAGCCCAATATAACAGACAGGACTGGAAATGATATGATAAGCCCAATATAACAGACAGGACTGGAAATGATATGATAAGCACAATGTAACAGACAGGACTGTAAACGATATGATAGCCCAATATAACAGACAGGACTGGAAACGATATGATAGCCCAATATAACAGACAGGACTGGAAATGATATTATAGCCCAATATAACAGACAGGACTGGAAATGATATATGATATGATAAGCCCAATATAACAAACAGGACTGGAATTGATATGATAAGCCCAATGTAATAAACAGGACTGGAAATGATATGATAAGCACAATGTAACAGACAGGACTGGAAAAGATATGATAAGCACAATGTAACAGACAGGACTGCAAATGATATAATAAGCCCAATATAACAGACAGGACTGGAAATGATATGATAAGCCCAATATAACAGACAGGACTGGAAATGATATGATAAGCCCAATGTAATAGACAGGACTGGAAATGATATGATAAGCACAATGTAACAGACAGGACTGGAAACGATATGATAAGCCCGCTAGAAGAGACAGGACTGGAAACGATATGATAGCCCAATATAACAGACAGGACTGGAAATGATATGATAAGCCCAATTTAACAGACAGGACTGGAAATGATATATGATATGATAAGCCAAATATAACAAACAGGACTGGAATTGATATGATAAGCCAAATTTAATAGACAGGACTGGAAAAAATATGATAAGCACAATGTAACAGACAGGACTGCAAATGATATAATAAGCCCAATATAACAGACAGGACTGGAAATGATATGATAATCCCAATATAACAGACAGGACTGGAAATGATATGATAAGCCCAATGTAATAGACAGGACTGGAAATGATATGATAAGCACAATGCAGCAGACAGGACTGGAAACGATATGATAAGCCCAATAGAACAGACAGGACTGGAAACGATACGATAGCCCAATATAACAGACAGGACTGGAAATGATATGATCAGCCCAATTTAACAGACAGGACTGGAAACGATATGATAAGCACAATATAACAGACAGGACTAGAAATGATATGATAAGCCCAATATAACAGACATGACTGGAAATGATATGATAAGCCCAATATAACAGACAGGACTGGAAAAGATACGATAGCCCAATATAACAGACAGGACTGGAAATGATATGATAAGCCCAATATAACAGACAGGACTGGAAATGATATGATAAGCCCGATGTAATAGACAGGACTGGAAATGATATGATAAGCACAATGTAACAGACAGGACTGGAAACGATATGATAAGCACAATGTAACAGACAGGACTGCAAATGATATGATAAGCCCAATATAACAGACAGGACTGGAAATGATATGATGAGCCCAATATAACAGACAGGACTGGAAATGATATGATCAGCCCAATGTAATAGACAGGACTGGAAACGATATGATAAGCCCAATGTAACAGACAGGACTGGAAATGATATGATAAGCCCAATATAACAGACAAGACTGGAAACGATATGATAGCCCAATATAACAGACAGGACTGGAAATGATATGATATGCCCAGTATAACAGACAGGACTGGAAATGATATGATAAGCACAATGTAACAGACAGGACTGGAAACGATATTATAGCCCAATATAACAGACAGGACTGGAAATGATATATGATATGATAAGCCCAATATAACAGACAGGACTGGAAATGATATGATAAGCCCAATGTAATAGACAGGACTGGAAATGATATGATAAGCACAATGTAACTGACAGGACTGGAAAAGATTTGATAAGCCCAGTATAACATACAGGACTGGAAATGATATGATAAGCCCAATATAACAGACAGGACTGGAAATGATATGATCAGCCCAATGTAATAGACAGGACTGGAAACGATATGATAAGCCCAATGTAACAGACAGGACTGGAAATGATATGATAAGCACAATGTAACAGACAGGACTGGAAATGATATGATAAGCACAATGTAACAGACAGGACTGGAAACGATATGATAAGCCCAATATAACAGACAGGACTGGAAACGATATGATAAGCCCAATATAACAGACAGGACTGGAAACGATATGATAAGCCAATATAACAGACAGGACTGGAAACGATATGATAAGCCCAATATAACAGACAGGACTGGAAACGATACGATAGCCTAATATAACAGACAGGACTGGAAACGATATGATAGCCCAATATAACAGACAGGACTGGAAATGATATGATAAGCCCAGTATAACAGACAGGACTGGAAATGATATGATAAGCACAATGTAACAGACAGGACTGGAAACGATAGTATAGCCCAATATAACAGACAGGACTAGAAACGATATGAAAGCCCAATATAACAGACAGGACTGGAAATGATATGATAAGCCCTATATAACATACAGGACTGGAAATGATATGATAAGCACAATGTAACAGACAGGACTGGAAACGATATGATAGCCCAATATAACAGACAGGACTGGAAACGATATGAAAGCCCAATATAACAGACAGGACTGGAAATGATATTATAGCCCAATATAACAGACAGGACTGGAAATGATATATGATATGATAAGCCCAATATAACAAACAGGACTGGAATTGATATGATAAGCCCAATGTAATAGACAGGACTTGAAATGATATGATAAGCACAATGTAACAGACAGGACTGGAAAAGATATGATAAGCAAAATGTAACAGACTGGACTGCAAATGATATAATAAGCCCAATATAACAGACAGGACTGGAAATGATATGATAAGCTCAATGTAATGACAGGACTGGAAACGATATGATAAGCCCAATGTAACTGAGAGAACTGGAAACGATATGATAAGCCCAGTATAACATACAGGACTGGAAATGATATGATAAGCCCAATATGACAGACAGGACTGGAAATGATATGGTAAGCCCAATGTAATAGACAGGACTGGAAATGATATGATAAGCACAATGTAACAGACAGGACTTGAAACGATATGATAGCCCAATATAACAGACAGGACTGGAAATGATATGATAAGCCCAATATAACAGACAGGACTGGAAATGATATGATAAGCACAATGTAACAGACAGGACTGGAAACGATATGATAGCCCAATATAACAGACAGGACTAGAAACGATATGAAAGCCCAATATAACAGACAGGACTGGAAATGATATTATAGCCCAATATAACAGACAGGACTGGAAATGATAATGATATGATAAGCCAAATATAACAAACAGGACTGGAATTGATATGATAAGCCCAATGTAACAGACAGGACTGGGAATGATATGATAAGCACAATGTAACAGACAGGACTGGAAAAGATATGATAAGCACAATGTAACAGAAAGGACTGCAAATGATATAATAAGCCCAATATAACAGACAGGACTGGAAATGATATGATAAGCCCAATATAACAGACAGGACTGGAAATGATATGATAAGCTCAATGTAATGACAGGACTGGAAACGATATGATAAGCCCAATGTAACAGACAGCACAGGAAATGATATGATAAGCACAATATAACAGACAGGACTGGAAATGATATGTTAAGCCAAATATAACAGACAGGACTGGAAATGATATGATAAGCCCAATGTAATAGACAGGACTGGAAATGATATGATAATCCCAATATAACAGACAGGACTGGAAATGATATGATAAGCCCAATGTAATAGACAGGACTGGAAATGATATGATAAGCACAATGTAACAGACAGGACTGGAAACGATATGATAAGCCCAATAGAACAGACAGGAGTGGAAACGATACGATAGCCCAATATAACAGACAGGACTGGAAATGATATGATAAGCCCAATTTAACAGACAGGACTGGAAACGATATTATAAGCACAATATAACAGACAGGACTGGAAATGATATGATAAGCCCAATATAACAGACAGGACTGTAAATGATATGATAAGCCCAATATAACAGACAGGACTGGAAACGATACGATAGCCCAATATAACAGACAGGACTGGAAATGATATGATAAGCCCAATATAACAGACAGGACTGGAAATGATATGATAAGCCCAATGTAATAGACAGGACTGGAAATGATATGATAAGCACATTGTAACAGACAGGACTGGAAACGATATGATAAGCACAATGTAACAGACAGGACTGGAAATGATATGATAAGCACAATATAACAGACAGGACTGGAAATGATATGATAAGCCCAATGTAATAGACAGGACTGGAAATGATATGATAATCACAATGTAACAGACAGGACTGGAAACGATATGATAAGCCCAATATAACAGACAGGACTGGAAACGATACGATTGCCTAATATAACAGACAGGACTGTAGACGATATCATAGCACAATATAACAGACAGGACTGGAAATGATATGATAAGCCCAATATAACAGACAGGACTGGAAATGATATGATAAGCACAATGTAACAGACAGGACTGGAAACGATATTATAGCCCAATATAACAGAAAGGACTGGAAATGATATATAATATGATAAGCCTAATATAACAGACAGGACTGGAAATGATATGGTAAGCCCAATGTAATAGACAGGACTGGAAATGATATGATAAGCAAAATGTAACTGACAGGACTGGAAACGATATGATAAGCCCAATATAACAGACAGGACTGGAAATGATATGATAAGCCCAATATAACAGACAGGACTGGAAATGATATGATAAGCTCAATGTAATGACAGGACTGGAAACGATATGATAAGCCCAATGTAACAGAAAGGACTGGAAATGATATGATAAGCACAATGTAACAGACAGGACAGGAAATGATATGATAAGCCCAATGTAATAGGCAGGACTGGAAACGATATGATAAGCCCAATGTAACAGAAAGGACTGGAAATGATATGATAAGCACAATGTAACAGACAGGACTGGAAACGATATGATAAGCCCAATATAACAGACAGGACTGGAAACGATATGATAAGCCCAATATAACAGACAGGACTGGAAATGATATGATAAGCCCAATATAACAGACAAGACTGGAAACGATATGATAAGCCCAATATAACAGACAGGACTGGAAACGATATGATAAGCCCAATATAACAGACAGGACTGGAAACGATACGATAGCCTAATATAACAGACAGGACTGGAAACGATATGATAGCCCAATATAACAGACAGGACTAGAAATGATATGATAAGCCCAGTATAACAGACAGGACTGGAAATGATATGATAAGCACAATGTAACAGACAGGACTGGAAACGATATTATAGCCCAATATAACAGACAGGACTGGAAATGATATATGATATGATAAGCCCAATATAACAGACAGGACTGGAAATGATATGATAAGCCCAATGTAATAGACAGGACTGGAAATGATATGATAATCACAATGTAACTGACAGGACTGGAAACGATATGATAAGCCCAGTATAACATACAGGACTGGAAATGATATGATAAGCCCAATATAACAGACAGGACTGGAAATGATATGATCAGCCCAATGTAATAGACAGGACTGGAAACGATATGATAAGCCCAATGTAATAGACAGGACTGGAAATGATATGATAAGCACAATGTAACAGACAGGACTGCAAATGATAAGATAAGCACAATGTAACAGACAGGACTGGAAACGATATGATAAGCCCAATATAACAGACAGGACTGGAAACGATATGATAAGCCCAATATAACAGACAGGACTGGAAATGATATGATAAGCCAATATAACAGACAGGGACTGGAAACGATATGATAAGCCCAATATAACAGACAGGACTGGAAACGATATGATAGCCCAATATAACAGACAGGACTGGAAATGATATGATAAGCCCAGTATAACAGACAGGACTGGAAATGATATGATAAGCACAATGTAACAGACAGGACTGGAAACGATATTATAGCCCAATATAACAGACAGGACTGGAAATGATATGATAAGCCCAATGTAATAGACAGGACTGGAAATTATATGATAAGCACAATGTAACTGACAGGACTGGAAACGATATGATAAGCCCAGTATAACATACAGGACTGGAAATGATATGATAAGCCCAATATGACAGACAGGACTGGAAATGATATGGTAAGCCCAATGTAATATACAGGACTAGAAAAGATATGATAAGCACAATGTAACAGACAGGACTGGAAACGATATGATAGCCCAATATAACAGACAGGACTGGAAATGATATGATAAGCCCAATATAACATACAGGACTGGAAATGATATGATAAGCACAATGTAACAGACAGGACTGGAAACGATATGATAGCCCAATATAACAGACAGGACTGGAAACGATATGAAAGCCCAATATAACAGACAGGACTGGAAATGATATTATAGCCCAATATAACAGACAGGACTGGAAATGTTATATGATATGATAAGCCCAATATAACAAACAGGACTGGAATTGATATGATAAGCCCAATGTTATAGACAGGACTGGAAATGATATGATAAGCACAATGTAACAGACAGGACTGGAAAAGATATGATAAGCAAAATGTAACAGACAGGACTGCAAATGATATAATAAGCCCAATATAACAGACAGGACTGGAAATGATATGATAAGCAAAATATAACAGACAGGACTGGAAATGATATGATAAGCTCAATGTAATGACAGGACTGGAAACGATATGATAAGCCCAATGTAACTGACAGGACTGGAAACGATATGATAAGCCCAGTATAACATACAGGACTGGAAATGATATGATAAGCCCAATATGACAGACAGGACTGGAAATGATATGGTAAGACCAATGTAATAGACAGGACTGGAAATGATATGATAAGCACAATGTAACAGACAGGACTTGTAAACGATATGATAGCCCAATGTAACAGACAGGACTGGAAATGATATGATAAGCCCAATATAACAGACAGGACTGGAAATGATATGATAAGCACAATGTAACAGTCAGGACTAGAAACGATATGAAAGCCCAATATAACAGACAGGACTGGAAATGATATTATAGCCCAATATAACAGACAGGACTGGAAATGATATATGATATCATAAGCCAAATATAACAAACAGGACTGGAATTGATATGATAAGCCCAATGTAACAGACAGGACTGGAAATGATATGATAAGCACAATGTAACAGACAGGACTGGAAAAGATATGATAAGCACAATGTAACAGACAGGACTGCAAATGATATAATAAGCCCAATATAACAGACAAGACTGGAAATGATATGATGAGCCCAATATAACAGACAGGACTGGAAATGATATGATAAGCTCAATGTAATGACAGGACTGGAAACGATATGATAAGCCCAATGTAACAGACAGCACTGGAAATGATATGATAAGCACAATATAACAGACAGGACTGGAAATGATATGTTAAGCCAAATATAACAGACAGGACTGGAAATGATATGATAAGCCCAATGTAATAGACAGGACTGGAAATGATATGATAATCCCAATATAACAGACAGGACTGGAAATGATATGATAAGCCCAATGTAATAGACAGGACTGGAAATGATATGATCAGCACAATGTAACAGACAGGACTGGAAACGATATGATAAGCCCAATAGAACAGACAGGAGTGGAAACGATACGATAGCCCAATATAACAGACAGGACTGGAAATGATATGATAAGCCCAATTTAACAGACAGGACTGGAAACGATATTATAAGCACAATATAACAGACAGGACTGGAAATGATATGATAAGCCCAATATAACAGACAGGACTGTAAATGATATGATAAGCCCAATATAACAGACAGGACTGGAAACGATACGATAGCCCAATATAACAGACAGGACTGTAAATGATATGATAAGCCCAATATAACAGACAGGACTGGAAATGATATGATAAGCCCAATGTAATAGACAGGACTGGAAATGATATGATAAGCACATTGTAACAGACAGGACTGGAAACGATATGATAAGCACAATGTAACAGACAGGACTGGAAATGATATGATAAGCACAATATAACAGACAGGACTGGAAATGATATGATAAGCCCAATGTAATAGACAGGACTGGAAATGATATGATAAGCACAATGTAACAGACAGGACTGGAAACGATATGATAAGCCCAATATAACAGACAGGACTGGAAACGATACGATTATCTAATATAACAGACAGGACAGTAAACGATATCATAGCACAATATAACAGACAGGACTGGAAATGATATGATAAGCACAATGTAACAGACAGGACTGGAAACGATATTATAGCCCAATATAACAGACAGGACTGGAAATGATATATGATATGATAAGCCTAATATAACAGACATGACTGGAAATGATATGATAAGCCCAATGTAATAGACAGGACTGGAAACGATATGATAAGCACAATGTAACAGACAGGACTGCAAATGATATGATAAGCCCAGTATAACTGACAGGACTGGAAATGATATGATAAGCCCAATATAACAGACAGGACTGGAATTGATATGATAAGCCCAATGTAATAGACAGGACTGGAAATTATATGATATGCACAATGTAACAGACAGGACTGGAAACGATATGATAGCCCAATATAACAGACAGGACTGGAAATGATATGATAAGCCCAATATAACACAGAGGACTGGAAATGATATGATAAGCCCAATGTAACAGACATGACTGGAAACGATATGATAGCCCAATATAACAGACAGGACTGGAAACGATATGATAGCCCAATATAACAGACAGGACGGACTGGAAATGATATTATAGCCCAATATAACAGACAGGACTGGAAATGATATATGATATGATAAGCCCAATATAACAGACAGGACTGGAAATGATATGATAAGCCCAATGTAATAGACAGGACTGGAAATGATATGATAAGCACAATGTAACAGACAGGACTGGAAACGATATGATAAGCACAATGTAACAGACAGGACTGCAAATGATATGATAAGCCCAATATAACAGACAGGACCGGAAATGATATGATAAGCCCTATATAACAGACAGGACTGGAAATGATATGATAAGCCCAATGTAATGACAGGACTGGAAACGATATGATAAGCCCAATGTAACAGATTGGACTGGAAATGATATGATAAGCACACTATAATAGACAGGACTGGAAATGATATGATAAGCAAAATATAACAGACAGGACTGGAAATGATATGATAAGCCCAATGTAATAGACAGGACTGGAAATGATATGATAATCCCAATATAACAGACAGGACTGGAAATGATATGATAAGCCCAATGTAATAGACAGCACTGGAAATGATATGATAAGCACAATGTAACAGACAGGACTGGAAACGATATGATAAGCCCAATATAACAGACAGGACTGGAAACGATACGATAGCCCAATATAACAGACAGGACTGGAAAAGATATGATAAGCCCAATATAACAGACAGGACTGGAAATGATATGATAAGCCCAATATAACAGACAGGACTGGAAACGATATGATAGCCCGATGTAATAGACATGACTGGAAATGATATGATAAGCACAATGTTATAGACAGGACTGGAAACGATATGATAAGCCCAATATAACAGACAGGACTGGAAACGATATAATAGCCCAATATCACAGACAGGACTGGAAATGATATGATAAGCACAATATAACAGACAGGACTGGAAATGATATGATAAGCACAATATAACAGACAGGACTGTAAACGATATGATAGCCCAATATAACAGACAGGACTGGAAACGATATGATAAGCCCAATATAACAGACAGGACTGGAAACGATATGATAGCCCAATATAACAGACATGACTTGAAATGATATGATAAGCGCAATGTAACAGACAGGACTGGAAACGATATTATAGCCCAATATAACAGACAGGACTGGAAATGATATATGATATGATAAGCCCAATATAACAGACAGGACTGGAAATGATATGATAAGCACAAAGTAATAGACAGGACTGGAAATGATATGATAAGCACAATGTAACTGACAGGACTGGAAACGATATGATAAGCACAATGTAACAGACAGGACTGCAAATGATATGATAAGCCCAATATAACAGACAGGACTGGAAATGATATGATAATCCCATATAACAGACAGGACTGGAAATGATATGATAAGCCCAATGTAATAGACAGGACTGGAAATGATATGATAAGCACAATGTAACAGACAGGACTGGAAAGGATATGATAAGCCCAATATAACAGACAGGACTGGAAACGATACGATTGCCTAATATAACAGACAGGACTGTAAACGATATCATAGCACAATATAACAGACAGGACTGGAAATGATATGATAAGCCCAATATAACAGACAGGACTGGAAATGATATGATAAGCACAATGTAACAGACAGGACTGGAAACGATATTATAGCCCAATATAACAGACAGGACTGGAAATGATATATGATATGATAAGCCTAATATAACAGACAGGACTGGAAATGATATGATAAGCCCAATGTAATAGACAGGACTGGAAATGATATGATAAACAAAATGTAACTGACAGGACTGGAAACGATATGATAAGCCCAATATAACAGACAGGACTGGAAACGATATGACAGCCCAATATAACAGACATGACTGGAAATGATATGATAAGCCCAATATCACAGACAGGTCTGGAAATGCTATGATAAGCACAATGTAACAGACAGGACTGGAAACGATATGATAGCCCAATATAACAGACAGGACTGGAAATGATATTATAGCCCAATATAACAGACAGGACTGACAATGATATATGATATGATAAGCCCAATATAACAGACAGGACTGGAAATGATATGATAAGCCCAATGTAATAGACAGGACTGGAAATGATATGATAAGCACAATGTAACAGACAGGACTGGAAATGATATGATAAGCCCAATATAACAGACAGGACTGGAAATGATATGATAAGCCCAATATAACAGACAGGACTGGAAACGATACGATAGCCCAATATAACAGACAGGACTGTAAATGATATGATAAGCCCAATATAACAGACAGGACTGGAAATGATATGATAAGCCCAATGTAATAGACAGGACTGGAAATGATATGATAAGCACATTGTAACAGACAGGACTGGAAACGATATGATAAGCACAATGTAACAGACAGGACTGGAAATGATATGATAAGCACAATATAACAGACAGGACTGGAAATGATATGATAAGCCCAATGTAATAGACAGGACTGGAAATGATATGATAAGCACAATGTAACAGACAGGACTGGAAACGATATGATAAGCCCAATATAACAGACAGGACTGGAAACGATACGATTGCCTAATATAACAGACAGGACTGTAAACGATATCATAGCACAATATAACAGACAGGACTGGAAATGATATGATAAGCCCAATATAACAGACAGGACTGGAAATGATATGATAAGCACAATGTAACAGACAGGACTGGAAACGATATTATAGCCCAATATAACAGACAGGACTGGAAATGATATATGATATGATAAGCCTAATATAACAGACAGGACTGGAAATGATATGAAAAGCCCAATGTAATAGACAGGACTGGAAATGATATGATAAGCAAAATGTAACTGACAGGACTGGAAACGATATGATAAGCACCATGTAACAGACAGGACTGCAAATGATATGATAAGCCCAGTATAACTGACAGGACTGGAAATGATATGATAAGCCCAATATAACAGACAGGACTGGAATTGATATGATAAGCCCAATGTAATAGACAGGACTGGACATTATATGATATGCACAATGTAACAGACAGGACTGAAAACGATATGATAGCCCATTATAACAGACAGGACTGGAAACGATATGATAAGCCCAATATAACAGACAGGACTGGAAACGATATGACAGCCCAATATAACAGACATGACTGGAAATGATATGATAAGCCCAATATCACAGACAGGTCTGGAAATGATATGATAAGCACAATGTAACAGACAGGACTGGAAACGATATGATAGCCCAATATAACAGACAGGACTGGAAATGATATTATAGCCCAATATAACAGACGAATTGACAATGATATATGATATGATAAGCCCAATATAACAGACAGGACTGGAAATGATATGATAAGCCCAATGTAATAGAAAGGACTGGAAATGATATGATAAGAACAATGTAACAGACAGGATTGCAAATGATATGATAAGCCCAATATAACAGACAGGACTGGAAATGATATGATAAGCCCAATATAACAGACAGGACTGGAAAAGATATGATCAGCCCAATGTAATAGACAGGACTGGAAACGATATGATAAGCCCAATGTAACAGACAGGACTGGAAATGATATGATAAGCACAATGTAATAGACAGGACTGGAAATGATATGATAAGCACAATGTAACTGACAGGACTGGAAACGATATGATAAGCACAATGTAACAGACAGGACTGGAAATGATATGATAAGCCCAATATAACAGACAGGACTGGAAATGATATGATAAGCCCAATATAACAGACAGGACTGGAAATGATATGATAAGCCCAATGTAATAGACAGGACTGGAAATGATATGATAAGCACAATGTAACAGACAGGACTGGAAACGATATGATAGCCCAATATAACAGACATGACTGGAAATGATATGATAAGCCCAATATCACAGGCAGGACTGGAAATGATATGATAAGCACAATGTAACAGACAGGACTGGTAACGATATGATAGCCCAATATAACAGACAGGACTGGAAACGATATGATAGCCCAATATAACAGACAGGACTGGAAATGATATTATAGCCCATTATAACAGACAGGACTGACAAT
Source organism: Cyrtodaria siliqua (assembly GCA_037043455.1). NCBI lineage: Eukaryota > Metazoa > Mollusca > Bivalvia > Adapedonta > Hiatellidae > Cyrtodaria > Cyrtodaria siliqua. The sequence goes on from JAWPHD010016751.1 coordinate 20,993, forward strand.
GATATATGATATGATAAGCCCAATATAACAGACAGGACTGGAAATGATATGATAAGCCCAATGTAATAGACAGGACTGGAAATGATATGATAAGCACAATGTAACAGACAGGATTGCAAATGATATGATAAGCCCAATATAACAGACAGGACTGGAAATGATATGATAAGCCCAATATAACAGACAGGACTGGAAATGATATGATAAGCCCAATGTAATAGACAGGACTGGAAACGATATGATAAGCCCAATGTAACAGACAGGACTGGAAATGATATGATCAGCACAATATAACAGACAGGGCTGGAAATGATATGATAAGCCAAATATAACAGACAGGACTGGAAATGATATGATAAGCCCAATGTAATAGACAGGACTGGAAATGATATGATAATTCCAATATAACAGACAGGACTGGAAATGATATGATAAGCCCAATGTAATAGACAGGACTGGAAATGATATGATAAGTACAATGTAACAGACAGGACTGGAAACGATATGATAAGCACAATGTAACAGACAGGACTGCAAATGATATGATAAGCCCAATATAACAGACAGGACCGGAAATGATATGATAAGCCCTATATAACAGACAGGACTGGAAATGATATGATAAGCCCAATGTAATGACAGGACTGGAAACGATATGATAAGCCCAATGTAACAGATTGGACTGGAAATGATATGATAAGCACACTATAATAGACAGGACTGGAAATGATATGATAAGCCAAATATAACAGACAGGACTGGAAATGATATGATAAGCCCAATATAATAGACAGGACTGGAAATGATATGATAATCCCAATATAACAGACAGGACTGGAAATGATATGATAAGCCCAATGTAATAGACAGGACTGGAAATGATATGATAAGCACAATGTAACAGACAGGACTGGAAACGATATGATAAGCCCAATATAACAGACAGGACTGGAAACGATACGATAGCCCAATATAACAGACAGGACTGGAAATGATATGATAAGCCCAATATAACAGACAGGACTGGAAATGATATGATAAGCCCAATATAACAGACAGGACTGGAAACGATATGATAGCCCGATGTAATAGACATGACTGGAAATGATATGATAAGCACAATGTAATAGACATGACTGGAAACGATATGATAAGCCCAATATAACAGACAGGACTGGAAACGATATGATAGCCCAATATCACAGACAGGACTGGACATGATATGATAAGCACAATATAACAGACAGGACTGGAAATGATATGATAAGCACAATATAACAGACAGGACTGGAAACGATATGATAGCCCAATATAACAGACAGGACTGGAAACGATATGATAAGCCCAATATAACAGACAGGACTGGAAACGATATGATAGCCCAATATAACAGACATGACTTGAAATGATATGATAAGCACAATGTAACAGACAGGACTGGAAACGATATTATAGCCCAATATAACAGACAGGACTGGAAATGATATATGATATGATAAGCCCAATATAACAGACAGGACTGGAAATGATATGATAAGCACAATGTAATAGACAGGACTGGAAATGATATGATAAGCACAATGTAACTGACAGGACTGGAAACGATATGATAAGCACAATGTAACAGACAGGACTGGAAATGATATGATAAGCCCAATATAAAAGACAGGACTGGAAATGATATGATAATCCCAATATAACAGACAGGACTGGAAATGATATGATAAGCCCAATATAATAGACAGGACTGGAAATGATATGATAAGCACAATGTAACAGACAGGACTGGAAACGATATGATAAGCCCAATATAAAAGACAGGACTGGAAATGATATGATAATCCCAATATAACAGACAGGACTGGAAATGATATGATAAGCCCAATATAATAGACAGGACTGGAAATGATATGATAAGCACAATGTAACAGACAGGACTGGAAACGATATGATAAGCCCAATATAACAGACAGGACTGGAAACGATACGATTGCCTAATATAACAGACAGGACTGTAAACGATATCATAGCACAATATAACGGCAGGACTGGAAATGATATGATAAGCCCAATATAACAGACAGGACTGGAAATGATATATGATATGATAAGCCTAATATAACAGACAGGACTGGAAATGATATGATAAGCCCAATGTAATAGACAGGACTGGAAATGATATGATAAGCAAAATGTAACTGACAGGACTGGAAACGATATGATAAGCCCAATATAACAGACAGGACTGGAAACGATATGACAGCCCAATATAACAGACATGACTGGAAATGATATGATAAGCCCAATATCACAGACAGGTCTGGAAATGATATGATAAGCACAATGTAACAGACAGGACTGGAAACGATATGATAGCCCAATATAACAGACAGGACTGGAAATGATATTATAGCCCAATATAACAGACGAATTGACAATGATATATGATATGATAAGCCCAATATAACAGACAGGACTGGAAATGATATGATAAGCCCAATGTAATAGACAGGACTGGAAATGATATGATAAGCACAATGTAACAGACAGGATTGCAAATGATATGATAAGCCCAATATAACAGACAGGACTGGAAATGATATGATAAGCCCAATATAACAGACAGGACTGGAAAAGATATGATAAGCCCAATGTAATAGACAGGACTGGAAACGATATGATAAGCCCAATGTAACAGACAGGACTGGAAATGATATGATAAGCACAATGTAATAGACAGGACTGGAAATGATATGATAAGCACAATGTAACTGACAGGACTGGAAACGATATGATAAGCACAATGTAACAGACAGGACTGGAAATGATATGATAAGCCCAATATAACAGACAGGACTGGAAATGATATGATAAGCCCAATATAACAGACAGGACTGGAAATGATATGATAAGCCCAATGTAATAGACAGGACTGGAAATGATATGATAAGCACAATGTAACAGACAGGACTGGAAACGATATGATAGCCCAATATAACAGACATGACTGGAAATGATATGATAAGCCCAATATCACAGGCAGGACTGGAAATGATATGATAAGCACAATGTAACAGACAGGACTGGAAACGATATGATAGCCCAATATAACAGACAGGACTGGAAACGATATGATAGCCCAATATAACAGACAGGACTGGAAATGATATTATAGCCCATTATAACAGACAGGACTGACAATGATATATGATATGATAAGCCCAATATAACAGACAGGACTGGAAATGATATGATAAGCCCAATGTAATAGACAGGACTGGAAATGATATGATAAGCACAATGTAACAGACAGGATTGCAAATGATATGATAAGCCCAATATAACAGACAGGACTGGAAATGATATGATAAGCCCAATATAACAGACAGGACTGGAAATGATATGATAAGCCCAATGTAATAGACAGGACTGGAAACGATATGATAAGCCCAATGTAACAGACAGGACTGGAAATGATATGATCAGCACAATATAACAGACAGGGCTGGAAATGATATGATAAGCCAAATATAACAGACAGGACTGGAAATGATATGATAAGCCCAATGTAATAGACAGGACTGGAAATGATATGATAATCCCAATATAACAGACAGGACTGGAAATGATATGATAAGCCCAATGTAATAGACAGCACTGGAAAAGATATGATAAGCACAATGTAACAAACAGGACTGGAAACGATATGATAAGCCCAATATAACAGACAGGACCGGAAACGATATGATAAGCCCAATAAAACAGACAGGACTGGAAATGATATGATAAGCCCAATATAACAGACAGGACTGGAAACGATATGATAGCCCAATATAACAGACAGGACTGGAAACGATACGATAGCCCAATATAACAGACAGGACTGGAAATGATATGATCAGCCCAATATAACAGACAGGACTGGAAATGATATGATAAGCCCAATATAACAGACAGGACTGGAAACGATATGATAGCCCGATGTAATAGACATGACTGGAAATGATATGATAAGCACAATGTAATAGACGGGACTGGAAACGATATGATAAGCCCAATATAACAGACAGGACTGGAAACGATATGATAGCCCAATATCACAGACAGGACTGGAAATGATATGATAAGCACAATATAACAGACAGGACTGGAAATGATATGATAAGCACAATATAACAGACAGGACTGGAAACGATATGATAGCCCAATATAACAGACAGGACTGGAAACGATATGATAAGCCCAATATAACAGACAGGACTGGAAACGATATGATAGCCCAATATAACAGACATGACTTGAAATGATATGATAAGCACAATGTAACAGACAGGACTGGAAACGATATTATAGCCCAATATAACAGACAGGACTGGAAATGATATATGATATGATAAGCCCAATATAACAGACAGGACTGGAAATGATATGATAAGCACAATGTAATAGACAGGACTGGAAATGATATGATAAGCACAATGTAACTGACAGGACTGGAAACAATATGATAAGCACAATGTAACAGACAGGACTGGAAATGATATGATAAGCCCATTATAACAGACAGGACTGGAAATGATATGATAATCCCAATATAACAGACAGGACTGGAAATGATATGATAAGCCCAATGTAATAGACAGGACTGGAAATGATATGATAAGCACAATGTAACAGACAGGACTGGAAACGATATGATAAGCCCAATATAACAGACAGGACTGGAAACGATACGATTGCCTAATATAACAGACAGGACTGTAAACGATATCATAGCACAATATAACAGACAGGACTGGAAATGATATGATAAGCCCAATATAACAGACAGGACTGGAAATGATATGATAAGCACAATGTAACAGACAGGACTGGAAACGATATTATAGCCCAATATAACAGACAGGACTGGAAATGATATATGATATGATAAGCCTAATATAACAGACAGGACTGGAAATGATATGATAAGCCCAATGTAATAGACAGGACTGGAAATGATATGATGAGCAAAATGTAACTGACAGGACTGGAAACGATATGATAAGCCCAATATAACAGACAGGACTGGAAACGATATGACAGCCCAATATAACAGACATGACTGGAAATGATATGATAAGCCCAATATCACAGACAGGTCTGGAAATGATATGATAAGCACAATGTAACAGACAGGACTGGAAACGATATGATAGCCCAATATAACAGACAGGACTGGAAATGATATTATAGCCCAATATAACAGACAGGACTGACAATGATATATGATATGATAAGCCCAATATAACAGACAGGACTGGAAATGATATGATAAGCCCAAAGTAATAGACAGGACTGGAAATGATATGATAAGCACAATGTAACAGACAGGATTGCAAATGATATGATAAGCACAATGTAATAGACAGGACTGGAAATGATATGATAAGCACAATGTAACTGACAGGACTGGAAACGATATGATAAGCACAATGTAACAGACAGGACTGGAAATGATATGATAACCCCAATATAACAGACAGGACTGGAAATGATATGATAAGCCCAATATAACAGACAGGACTGGAAATGATATGATAAGCCCAATGTAATAGACAGGACTGGAAATGATATGATAAGCACAATGTAACAGACAGGACTGGAAACGGTATGATAGCCCAATATAACAGACATGACTGGAAATGATATGATAAGCCCAATATCACAGTCAGGACTGGAAATGATATGATAAGCACAATGTAACAGACAGGACTGGAAACGATATGATAGCCCAATATAACAGACAGGACTGGAAACGATATGATAGCCCAATATAACAGACAGGACTGGAAATGATATTATAGCCCATTATAACAGACAGGACTGACAATGATATATGATATGATAAGCCCAATATAACAGACAGGACTGGAAATGATATGATAAGCCCAATGTAATAGACAGGACTGGAAATGATATGATAAGCACAATGTAACAGACAGGATTGCAAATGATATGATAAGCCCAATATAACAGACAGGACTGGAAATGATATGATAAGCCCAATATAACAGACAGGACTGGAAATGATATGATAAGCCCAATGTAATAGACAGGCCTGGAAACGATATGATTAGCCCAATGTAACAGACAGGACTGGAAATGATATGATCAGCACAATATAACAGACAGGGCTGGAAATGATATGATAAGCCAAATATAACAGACAGGACTGGAAATGATATGATAAGCCCAATGTAATAGACAGGACTGGAAATGATATGATAATCCCAATATAACAGACAGGACTGGAAACGATATGATAAGCCCAATGTAACAGACAGGACTGGAAATGATATGATAAGCACAATGTAATAGACAGGACTGGAAATGATATGATAAGCACAATGTAACTGACAGGACTGGAAACGATATGATAAGCACAATGTAACAGACAGGACTGGAAATGATATGATAAGCCCAATATAACAGACAGGACTGGAAATGATATGATAAGCCCAATATCACAGTCAGGACTGGAAATGATATGATAAGCACAATGTAACAGACAGGACTGGAAACGATATGATAGCCCAATATAACAGACAGGACTGGAAACGATATGATAGCCCAATATAACAGACAGGACTGGAAATGATATTATAGCCCATTATAACAGACAGGACTGACAATGATATATGATATGATAAGCCCAATATAACAGACAGGACTGGAAATGATATGATAAGCCCAATGTAATAGACAGGACTGGAAATGATATGATAAGCACAATGTAACAGACAGGATTGCAAATGATATGATAAGCCCAATATAACAGACAGGACTGGAAATGATATGATAAGCCCAATATAACAGACAGGACTGGAAATGATATGATAAGCCCAATGTAATAGACAGGCCTGGAAACGATATGATTAGCCCAATGTAACAGACAGGACTGGAAATGATATGATCAGCACAATATAACAGACAGGGCTGGAAATGATATGATAAGCCAAATATAACAGACAGGACTGGAAATGATATGATAAGCCCAATGTAATAGACAGGACTGGAAATGATATGATAATCCCAATATAACAGACAGGACTGGAAATGATATGATAAGCCCAATGTAATAGACAGGACTGGAAAAGATATGATAAGCACAATGTGACAAACAGGACTGGAAACGATATGATAAGCCCAATATAACAGACAGGACCGGAAACGATATGATAAGCCCAATAAAACAGACAGGACTGGAAATGATATGATAAGCCCAATATAACAGACAGGACTGGAAACGATATGATAAGCCCAATATAACAGACAGGACTGGAAACGATACGATAGCCCAATATAACAGACAGGACTGGAAATGATATGATAAGCCCAATATAACAGACAGGACTGGAAATGATATGATAAGCCCAATATAACAGACAGGACTGGAAACGATATGATAGCCCAATATAACCGACAGGACTGGAAATGATATGATAGCCCAATGTAATAGACATGACTGGAAATGATATGATAAGCACAATGTAATAGACAGGACTGGAAACGATATGATAAGCCCAATATAACTAACAGGACTGGAAACGATATGATAGCCCAATATAACAGACAGGACTGGAAATGATATGATAAGCACAATATAACAGACAGGACTGGAAATGATATGATAAGCACAATATAACAGACAGGACTGGAAACGATATGATAGCCCAATATAACAGACAGGACTGGAAATGATATGATAGCCCAATGTAATAGACATGACTGGAAATGATATGATAAGCACAATGTAATAGACAGGACTGGAAACGATATGATAAGCCCAATATAACAGACAGGACTGGAAACGATATGACAGCCCAATATAACAGACATGACTGGAAATGATATGATAAGCCCAATATAACAGACATGACTGGAAATGATATGATAAGCCCAATATAACAAACATGACTGGAAATGATATGAGCGAGACAAAGAGTATCTACTTCAACTACATCATGTTGTATTATGCGAGACAGTTAAACCAAGTGTTACCAAACCGCGAGGAAATACTAGAAGGGTCCCACCTACGAACGGTCAGTTGCAAAAAGGCCGCTTGGGGGGTTTACACCAGGTTCTATGATGGAAGTTTACACCAGGTTCTATGATGGGGATTTACACCAGGTTCTATGATGGAGGTATACACCAGGTTCTATGATGGAGGTATACACCAGGTTCTATGATGGGGATTTACACCAGGTTCTATGATGGAGGTATACACTAGGTTCTATGATGGAGGTATGCACCAGGTTCTATGATGCAGGTATACACCAGGTTCTATGATGGGGGTATACACCAGGTTCTATGATGGAGATTTACACCAGGTTCTGTGATGGAGGTATACACCAGGTTCTATGATGGAGGTATACACAAGGTTCTATGATGGGGGTTTACACCAGGTTCTATGATGGGGTTATACACCTGGTTCTATGATGGGGTTTACACCAGGTTCTATGATGGGGGTTTACAGCAGGTTCTACGATGGGGGTATACACCAGGTTCTATGATGGGGGTATACACCAGGTTCTATGATGGGGTTTACACAAGGTTCTATGATGGGGGTATACGCCAGGTTCTATGATGGGGTTTACACCAGGTTCTTTGATGGGGTTTACACCAGGTTCTATGATGGAGGTATACACCAGGTTCTTTGATGGGGTTTACACCAGGTTCTATGATGGGGGTTTACACCAGGTTCTATGATGGGGGTATACACCAGGTTCTATGATGGGGTTTACATCAGGTTCTATGATGGGGGTATACACCAGGTTCTATGATGGGGTTTACACCAGATTCTATGATGGAGGTATACACCAGGTTCTATGATGGGCCAGGTTCTATGATTGGGGTTTACACCAGGTTCTATGATGGGGGTTTTCACCAGGTTCTATGATGGGAGTTAACACCAGGTTCTATGATGGAGGTATACACCAGGTTCTACGATAGGTGTATACACCAGGTTCTATGATGGAGCTATACACCAGGTTCTATGATTGGGGTATACACCAGGTTCTATGATGGAGGTATACACCAGGTTCTATGATGGAGCTATACACCAGGTTCTATGATGGGGGTATACACCAGGTTCTATGATGGAGCTATACACCAGGTTCTATGATGGGGGTATACACCAGGTTCTATGATGGAGGTATACACCAGGTTCTATGATGGAGGTATACACCAGGTTCTATGATGGAGGTATACACCAGGTTCTATGATGGAGCTATACACCAGGTTCTATGATGGGGTTATACACCAGGTTCTATGATGGAGGTATACACCAGGTTCTATGATGGGGGTATACACCAGGTTCTATTATGGAGGTATACACCAGGTTATATGATGGGGGTTTACACCAGGTTCTATGATGGGGGTTACACCAGATTCTATGATTGGGGGGGGGGGGTTACACCAGGTTCTATGATGGGGTATACACCAGGCTCTATGATGGAGGTATACACCAGGTTATATGATGGGGGTTTACACCAGGTTCTATGATGGGGGTTACACACCAGGTTCTATGATGGAGGTATACACCAGGTTATATGATGGGGTTTACACCAGGTTATATGATGGGGTTTACACCAGGTTCTATGATGGGGGGTTACACCAGGTTCTATGGTGGGGGTTTACACCAGGTTCTATGATGGGGGTTTATATCAGGTTCTGTGGTGGGGGTTTACACCAGGTTCTGTGGTGGGGATTTACACCAGGTTCTATGATGGGGGTTTACACCAGGTTCTATGGTGGGGGTTTACACCAGGTTCTATGGTGGGGTTTACATCAGGTTCGGTTCTATGATGGGGGTTTATACCAGTTTATACCAGGTTCTATGATGGGGTTTTACACCAGGTTCTATGGTGGGGGTTTACACCAGGTTCTATGGTGGGGGTTAACACCAGGTTCTATGGTGGGGATTTACACCAGGTTCTATGGTGGGGTTTTACACCAGGTTCTATGATGGGGGTTTACACCAGGTTCTATGGTGGGGGTTTACACTAGGTTCTATGGTGGGGTTTACACCAGGTTCTATGGTGGGGGTTTACACCAGGTCCTATGGTTGGGGTTTGCACCAGGTTTTATGGTTGGGATTTACACCAGGTTCTATGATGGGGGTTTATACCAGGTTTTACACCAGGTTCTATTTTACACCATGTCTATGGTTTATGGTTTTACAAACCACTTCAATAACCATAACTTTTGTCTTGCATTTTACCAAAAGTATGCCCTTTTTCTACTTAGAATTTTGGTTAAAGTTTACATTTAAATACATTTTTTCATTAATTATTTCAGCTACAGCTTTACACTGTCAAATACCCACAGTCAATTCCTTGTGTTTATCACTTCATTTGAGGGGGGCAAATACATAAATTAAAAAAAAATCACTAGCCCGAATGACAGTTTACTAGCTCCGGGCTTTGGGCTAGTGGGTTAATTCGAAGACTGATATCTACCAAATTTAAGTACTTTTTACTCACAAATTTGACATTTTGTGACGACATTGCAAATGTTATTAAGATTAGTTTTGTCATAACTCAGCTCATACCGATGTACATTGAAAGTTGTATTTCAAAAATGCTTTGACAACATATTGTTGTCAAATGATCAATATGTTCATGATATACTCAGTTAAGCCTTGTGAAAACTTTGAAAACTGTATATGCCAATATATTTGTAAATTTGCCTAAAAAATGCATACATAGCCAAAAAACCCATGATGCTTTTGAATAGGTGGCAATAACCCCATGGTGATTTATACAAGGTAGCCAAAAAAAAATGGTGATTTAGACAAGGTAGCCAAAAAAACCATGGTGGAAAAACACCCTTGATTGCATATAATGTAAAATTGTTTCTTGATGAAACTCATTCTGGTACTCAGATTACCCTCAATATTTTCTAGTCATCATCATAATATATATGATATATATATAAATATACTGGAATTAATTGAATAATTGCAATATAGGGTGTTTTGTCACCTTTTCCAAACCACCAAGAGTGTTGTCTCCAATTTTAATTGATTTAGTTTTAATAAATGCAAAGAATGGTGTTTTCTACACCTTTTCCATACCACCAAGAGTGTTGTCTCCAATTTTAATCGATTTCATTTGAAGGGTGTTTTTCCACCTTCTCCAAACCACCATGTTTTTTTTGGCTACCTTGTCTAAATCACCATGTTTTTTTTGGCTACCTTGTATAAATCACCATGAGGGTTATGTATGCATTTTTGAGGCATAGTGGTTTTGGCCATGGGGTTTGTCCATAAAATACGGAAAGATGACAGTGTAAATGAATTTGTAGTGTATTAGACCTTTGACGTCCACCTGAGAGCCCCTGGGCACGTGGCCAAAAATAATGTTGCTCTTGCATGCCATTATCATATGGGGAAGTCATTCACAAAGTTTTGGTTGAATTCCGTTTAGCAGTTTAGGAGGAGATGTGGTAGCAGACAGACACACAGACAAACAGAGGCGATTTTATTACACCTTGTTTTTTCCCTCATAAACGGTATAATTAAGGCATGTGACATCACAAACACAAACAGGGTTGACAGTAGGGCCAGACAAGGTCAATGGCAAAGAGGCCAGTTTTTTTTTGTTGAAATCAGGTTCTAGGGTGCACGCAACCTCACATTTACCCTATTGTCATCCCAGTAAAATGAGAAAGTGTAAATAAAGAAATCCCCACCATGACCTATTCTCTAACCAGCAAGGCAGCATTAATAGGCAGTATAAGTGAAACACAATGATGCTTGTGTGTGTATATATGTATACAAAAAACAATAGCCTAGAAAGAGACAAAAAAGGTACTCAATGACTTGACCGAAGCCAGAGCAACAAGAGAATAAACCATTAAGGACGAGACAAGCAAAGTTTGCAGACAAACATCAAACGTCCTTTGTGCTTTAAATAGACATCAACATAGGGTCCGCAGCCTGTCTGGTCATCGCAAGTTTTGTATTTGAATTAATCGTTGTGGTGGATTCTAAAATACAGTTGTTAAGTAGGTAGATGGTGAAATAACAGTTTGATTGTTTTACTTCTTCCAGAAGCTATATAGTGTTAAAAGTCATGAGAAAAGTTTTCAAAATAAGTTTCATTCTTATTTATTAAAAATATTGTCATAAATATTTATAAATATTTTTCTTTTAGTTCAGAGAGGGCCTGGCAATGAAGTTAAAAGACGGATTGCTAGCTAAAAGGTTAAAAGATCCTCAGTAAATGCATCTTTATTACCATGTTTACAGTTTAAAAATTAAAACAAATGTCCGATGACTTTGATGGCCTTTTATGATGTTGCTGATGCATCATTTAAATTTAAACTAACTTTATAAGATGTTTGAATTGAATTGAATTGGGGTTTTAAGGCGCACCAACACATGAAAAGGTTATATGGCGCCTAACAGGCATGAACATGCTAGGCTCATCTTCCATGTACATCGAGATAAAATATGGAAAATGGGTCTAGAACCTTCTCACCCTGAACTGCAGAGTTGCTGCAAATTCTATCGTAGAAACTCCATTTACGCTGGAGCCACGTTATTGGTTTTCCGCCACTGCTCTTTTGATGCGAGCGAGATAGCACCTGAAACAATGCAGGGATCATGATGAAGACCTTTAATGAACATGAACAAAAAATGATAAAATGAACATGAATTTGGGGGGATTCTACCCCTCTGCCTACCCTCCAAAGGGATCTGCAGTGGCCCTATTCTTTGCCCCGTGACCAAACGGGGGCCCCCGGCAACCACACGGGGCCTATAAGATGTTTGATGAATGATTGAAATAAAATCAAAACTACCTTTTTCAAGGACAAACTACAACAGGCCGACAGCCTAATGGCACACCAAGAATAAGCTCTGCTGACCTACATTGGTAGAGTTTTAAAACATGGCCAACTTCCTCTTCAAGTATCGGTGTATTTTCTATATAGTTTCAGTAAACTCTTCAATTATCGGTTCAGTAAACTCTTCAATTATCGGTTTATTTTCTATATACTTTCAGTAAACCATACTCTGGTGGTTATTACCACACCATGAGCAACTTGGATTGATGGCTGTCAGCTGGCGAAATTTTTGTATACTTATGGTTTAAGTATATAAACAAATTTCAAGTTCAATTGTCAGAGCTTGTAAATGTATGTAGAGTCTTTATTGAATGCTTTAATGCTACACAATCTCTATATTAATCGATTTCTTCTTTGTAGGCGTGTTTTCATTTGCAATTTCATGTTCATCAGCTCATGTTGAAATCAGGTATTTAAGCGATCAAATTTAACTGTATAAACATTGAGCAATGCACATAATACCTGTACACAGGTAGCATTTTGATTTACAGAAAAAAGTTTGTGTCTTTGGGCAAAATAACATATTTGAACGCAGCTCAAGATGAATCAGTAAATATATAGTCCGTCTTGCTGCACGTGTAAATTAACATTGCGTGCTGTAATATCGGTACTGAAACTAGGATACCTTCTCAAACTTTCTGTTTAGTGATATATAAGTTTGTCCATGTGTCTGTACTAATTATTGCATAAACCTATTTAGTGTTAGAAATGCTTCAACATACCAACAGCTATTGATAGCCCACTGGACAAACCTACATATTTCAAAACATAAAGCGCATGTTCCCTTATTCAAATCCTAATCTGGGTAACTATTTGGTTATTATATATAATCTGAAGCCGTATATTTATCGATGTTACCTGTAAAGGCTAAATAAAAATGTGATATTTTACGCATTGATTCTTGCCTTATATAGGCCTTAATAGCGACTTTTAGGGTGTTTGTCGAATTGAAACTACTTTACAAGTGACTCATTCATATTCATCAGTTTTAACCAGTTAAAAAGAGACTGTACCTTTAAGCATGATTTAATAAATGTGTGACAATATGTGACTAATTATTTTCAATACTGAGAGGTCAGCAAGTGCATGAAGAAAGCAAAATATAGCTGGATAGAGGACAGTTGTAAGGAGAATTGAATTGAAGTGATATAGGTATTGACACAGTTGCATTTATTCATAACTCAGTATAAAAGAAAACTGAGTTCTGGCATAATTAGTTTGAAAACCAGGTAGATCAATATTATAGCTCCTTCATTTCATAAAAAATGCTATAGTTTACTTTGTAACATTATAGCTCCTTCATATCTGATCTTGACCAATCTTTCGCAAGATGTTAATGTCTTTAAAAACTTGTGGAATTTTAAAAACTGAAAAAATACAAGGCTTATGGCCAATATTTAAAATTCTATATTTTGCTTGGTTTAAGCTCTGACATATTCAGTTTGCATTTTTTAACAAGTTTAATACCGAGACCTACATAGAATCAACATTAATTTTGGTGGTCAGTGCCTGCCTTTGTTTTACATGTAGTTGTTCAGTTAAAACTTGACATCTTCTCTAAAAATACTGTTTTAGTACGATTTTCATGCATCTTTTGTATAAAAAAAAAATGATTCGGGTGGGTAATGGGAATTTTATACATTTTTTTTCTCGATTCAAGGGAGGTAATTATGGTATATTAAATGATAAAACAAGTTTACTTTAAAATACTATTTACCAGTATGTGTAGATTTCACAATCTTTTATACTGTTTATTGATTTTTTTAAATATTATATAAAGTTTTCAGATAAAATGTTTTTAAATAATTATTAAAGATAAATAGAATTTCTTCACTTTTTTTCCCGGATTAATTAGGGTGGAGCTTCGACCCAACCTATTCTGCTTGGATTAAAAGTTTATTTCTAAATGGATAAGATAAAGCAACTGTGTATTTGGATCATATTATATGCAGACTAATTCTGGTTTTATTAAAACAATATTCCTCTTGTTTTAAGTTTCCTTGGGCATAGAAGAAAACAGGAGAAAATTATAACTATATTCATGTTGAACTAGACACTGCAGAGGTATTGCCCTAAAATTGCTTTAAATGCTATACTTTGCTTTGTTTACAGCAATGATAGCTTGAAAATGTACATTAACCAAATTTGAAAAGCAACAGCATACGTTTGGCAATTGATAGAGTGAAAAGAGCCCAGTTTTGGTTTATAAGCACACTAGGTCCTTCATTTTTCATCTCTGCCAGACTTTTTCAAAATGTTTGGTAATTAGCATACATAATTTTTTTTTTTTAATAATACCATTTCTCTTGCAGATTTGCCGTACACTACGTCTTGGACGTACTTCAGAAGGAAGCCATCATATATCTGCATATGCAACGGACAAATAGTTCCTATGAACAATCGAATAAGATACTGAAGGAATCTGAAATTGATTTCAATATATAAGAAAATAATGATAGAATATAAACAGTTGGGATTCTGTCTGCCATCTGTCTGTCATCTGTATGTCACAAACCTTGTCCGGACTATTTGTCCTTAACCCCTGGCCTGATTCAACGACACTTTTCAGGGATGATCACGTCTCCGTGTTCTTGGTGGTCCAGAGTTTGAATATAGCAATTTTGCATATTTTGCATTGAATTATAGGGGAAAACTTGAAACTTGTTTTTCTCTGAAACTGAGGTTTAATATTTTGCATTTATCATAAGCTTATCTTATGGTCCTGTAGCAAGTTTGTTCAAATGGTGACCCTGTGGTCAAATTTGCCTCCTACCAAGGGGTTCACATGTTTTACATAGACTTATATTGGGAAAAACTTAAAGAATATGATTTTCTGAAACTACAGGAGGCAAAGGTTTAATATTTTACAGCTTAATGTCTTTAACCAATTTTGTTCAAATGTTGAACCTGGGATCAAATTTGGCCCCGCCCCAGGGGTCACAAGTTTTACATTTATACAGCGAAAAATTAAAGGTTTTTCCTTTCTTGTTATATACCTGTAACAGTCATCACTACATCACAAGAGTGTGTTATCTCCACACATTTTATAAATAAACTCTTGCGTTATACCCATTAATGCCACACTTTGTGACGTTGAATACGATATTACACATACCAAGCAATAAAACAGTTATGAAATATACAGCTTTGTGTTACACACGTATATCATGAAAATATATTGGCTTACGTCTCGATATATTTCATGATATGTGCTGGTAACACGTCGTTGGACATTTTATAGCTTTTATACAGGTATAAGGTAATAGGTGAATTTAAGGTATTATGACAAATTTATTGGGAGTAGGCCCTGTAACCATGTATCATGATTATACTTAAAGTAGTTTGTGCATTATTAATATCTGCACAAGTTATGTGACATTCATGACATTATTATCATTAAAATATGTTCATAGTCATGTACATATTTACTTTGTTATATAAAGATATAAAGACCATGTCTATGTGGGAACTGTTAATAAAGAGTTTAATACAGTGAATTAATTGTTTCTGATTTCCGTTCCGATCTTGTGCGGTGACAATGACATTTTTAGACATGGTGTTCATATAGAGAACGAAAGGGAAAAAAATTACATTTGTCAGCTCATCACTTTAGGGTAGTAAACACCGTTGAGTTGTGGTAGACCATATTTTAGTAAAAACTCATGAGCAATTTAAGCATCATCATTCTGCAAGTACCATTACGGAAGTAGTCACCAAAGTCCATGGGCACTAGTAAGGTGGTAGCCACGGAAGTCAATTGACACTAGTAAGGTGGTAGCCACCCAGTCCATTGGCACTAGTAAGGTGTTAGCCAACAAAGTCCATGGGCACTAGTAAGGTGGTAGCCACGAAAGTCCATTGGCACTAGTAAGGTGGTAGCCACCAAAGTACATGGGCACTAGTAAGGTGGTAGCCACCAAAGTCCATGGGCACTAGTAAGGCGGTAGCCACCAAAGTCCATTGGCGCTAGTAAGGCGGTCGCCACCAAAGTCCATGGGCACTAGTAAGGTGGAAGCCACCAAAATCCGTTAGCACTAGTAAGGTGGTAGGCACCAAAGTACATGGGCACTAGTAAGGTCGTAGCCACTATAGTCCATGGGCACTAGTAAGGTGGTAGCCACGGAAGTCTATTGGCACTAGTAAGGTGGTAGCCACCAAAGTACCTGGGTACTAGTAAGGTGTTAACCACCAAAGTCTATTGGCGCTAGTAAGGTGGTACCCGAATCCATGGACTTTTACAAAAACTCTTTGGACTTTTACAAAAACTCTTTGGACTTAAAAATCATTAAAACTGGATGAAATAAAACCTCTTTGGACTTTTACAAAAACTCTTTGGACTTTAAAATCATTAAAACTGGAGGGCACAAAACCTCTTTGGACTTTTACAAAAACTCTTTGGACTTTAAATTCATTCAAACCGGAGGGCACAAAACTCTTTGGACATTTACAAAAACTTTTATAAAAACTCTTTGGACTTTTACAAAAACTCTTTGGACTTTTAAATCATTAAAACTGGAGGAAATAAAACCTCTTTGGACTTTTAAAAAACTCTTTGCACTTTAAAATCATTAAAACTGTAGCACAAAAAACTCTTTGGACTTTAAAATCATTAAAACTGGAGGGCACAAAATCTCTGGACTTTTACAAAAAACTCTTTGGACTTTAAAATCATTAAAACGGAAGGGCACAATACCTCTTTGGACTTTTACAAAAACCTCTATGGACTTTAAAATCATTAAAACCGGAGGAAATAAAACCTCTTTGGAATCTTACACAAACTCTTTGGACTTTAAAATCATTAGCACTGGAGGGCACAAAACCTCTTTGGACTTTTACAAAGACTTTTACAAAAACTCTTTGGACTTTAAAATCATTAAAACTGGAGGGCACAAAACCTCTTAGACTTTTACAAAAACTCTTTGGACTTTAAATTCATTCAAACCGGAGGGCACAAAACTCTTTGGACATTTACAAAAACTTTTATAAAACCTCTTTAGACTTTTACAAAAACTCTTTAGACTTTAAAATCATTAAAACCGGAGGGCACAAAACCTCTTTGGACTTTTACAAAAACTCTTTGGACTTTATAATCATTAAAACCGTCGTTTTATAAAAACTTTTTGGACTTGAAAATCATTAAAACTGGAGGGGACAGAACTTCTTTGGACTTTTACAAAAACGCTTTGGACTTTAAAATCATTAAAACCGGAGGGCACAAAATCTCTTTGGACTTTTACAAAACCTTTTTGGACTTTTACAACAACTCTTTGGACTTTTAAATCATTAAAACTGGAGGAAATAAAACCTCTTTGGACTTTTAAAAAACTCTTTGCACTTTAAAATCATTCAAACCGGAGAGACAAAACCTCTGTGGATTTTTACAAAAACTCTTTGGACTTCAATGTCATTGAAAATGGAGGAAATAAAACCTCTTTGGACTTTTACAAAAACTCTTTGGACTTTAAAATCATTAAAACTGGAGAGACAAAACCTCTGTGGATTTTTACAAAAACTCTTTGGACTTAAATGTCATTGAAAATGAAGCACATAAAACCTCTTTGGACTTTTACAAAAACTCTTTGGACTTTAAAATCATTAGAACTGGAGGGCACAAAACCTCTTTGGACTTTTACAAAAACTCTTTGGATTTAAATATAATTAAAACTGGAGGAAATAAAACCTCTTTGGACATTTACAAATACTCTTTGGACTTAAATATCATTAAAACCGGAGGAAATAAAACATCTTTGGACTTTCACAAAAACTCTTTGGACTTAAAATATCACCAAACTGACAGCGATAAAACCCCTTTAGACTTGAGCTAAACCTCTTTGGCCTTTCGAAAACCTCTTAAGATCTAAGTATCTTCAACAGTATGGAGGGATAAAAAAAAAAACTATTTTTACAAAACTCTTTAGACTTTAAAATCATTAAAATCGGAGGGGACAAAACCTCTTTGGACTTTTACAAAAACTCGTTGGACTTGAAAACCATTAAAACTGGAGGAAATATAACCTCTTTGGACTTTAAAATCATTAAAATTGGAGGGGACAAAACCTCTTTGGACTTTTACAAAAACTCTTTGGACTTAAAAACCATTACAACTGGAGGAAATATAACCTCTTTGGATTTTAAACTCATTAAAACCTGAGGAAATAAAACCTCTTTGGACTTTTACAAAGACTTTTACAAAAACTCTTTGGACTTTAAAATCATTAAAACTGGAGGGACAAAACCTCTGTGAATTTTTACAAAAACTCTTTGGACTTAAATGTCATTGAAAATGGAGGAAATAAAACCTCTTTGGACTTTAACAAAAACTCTTTGGACTTTAAAATCATTAGAACTGGAGGGCACAAAACCTCTTTGGACTTTTACAAAGACTCTTTGGATTTAAATATAATTAAAACTGGAAGAAATAAAACCTCTTTGGATATTTACAAAAACTCTTTGGACTTAAATATCATTAAAACCGGAGGAAATAAAACCTCTTTGGACTTTCACAAAATCTCTTTGGACTTGAAAATCATTAAAACTGGAGGGCACAAACCTCTGTGAATTTTACAAAAATGCTTTGGACTTTAAAATAATTAAAACTGGAGGGTACAAAACCTTTTTGGACTTTAAAAAAACTCTTTGGACTTTAAAATCATTAAAACTGGAGGAAATAAAACCTTTTTGGACTTTTACAAAAACTCTTTGGACTTTAAAATCATTAAAACTAGAGGGCACAAAACCTTTTTGGACTTTTACAAAGACTTTTACAAAATATCTTTGGACTTTCAAATCATTAAAACTGGAGGGACAAAACCTCTGTGAATTTTTACAAAAACTCTTTGGACTTAAATGTCATTGAAAATGGAGGAAATAAAACCTCTTTGGACTTTAACAAAAACTCTTTGGACTTTAAAATCATTAGAACTGGAGGGCACAAAACCTCTTTGGACTTTTACAAAGACTCTTTGGATTTAAATATAATTAAAACTGGAAGAAATAAAACCTCTTTGGATATTTACAAAAACTCTTTGGACTTAAATATCATTAAAACCGGAGGAAATAAAACCTCTTTGGACTTTCACAAAATCTCTTTGGACTTGAAAATCATTAAAACTGGAGGGCACAAACCTCTTTGGACTTTTACAAAAATGCTTTGGACTTTAAAATAATTAAAACTGGAGGGTACAAAACCTTTTTGGACTTTAAAAAAACTCTTTGGACTTTAAAATCATTAAAACTGGAGGAAATAAAACCTTTTTGGACTTTTACAAAAACTCTTTGGACTTTAAAATCATTAAAACTAGAGGGCACAAAACCTTTTTGGACTTTTACAAAGACTTTTACAAAATATCTTTGGACTTTCAAATCATTAAAACTGGAGGGACAAAAATGAGATATAGGGTCCTATAGAAATATAAAAAGATCGGACAGGGAAAGTAGCATTCAAGGAGGACAGTCAACCATAAAACACAGAAACAAACACGCAAACAGACAAACAAGAAGGCAAAAGTAATAATAAATGCAAACGACATCACAAACACAAAAAGGGTTGACAATAGGGCTACCGCCTTGGAACGGTCAGTGGCAAAGAAGGCCACTGGGGGTTTAAACCGGTTCTAGGGTGCACCAAACCTCACACTTACCCTACTGTCATCCCAATAAAACAGGACAGTGTAAATAAAGAAATCCCCGCCATGATCTAATCTCTAACCAACAAGGCAGCATCAATAGGCAATATAAGTAAAACACAAATATGCTCGTGTAAATATAATACAAAAAAAATAGCCTAGAAAGCCACAATGAAGGTACTCAATGACTTGGCAGAAGCCAGAGCAACAAGAGAATAAACCATTAAGGGCACGACAAGAAAGATCATAGACAAACATCAAACGCCACCGTCCCAATGGGCTTTAGGTAGGCGTCATCATAGGGTCCACAGCCTGTCCGGTCATCGTACAATTAAAGAGGAAAGCATAGTGGCGAACTGTAAAAGGGTCCATCACCAAGCATGCAGTTTTACGAAGTTTATGGTAACGGTAACCATGATTGAGTAGCTTTTTAGTTTTACAAAGATTACGAATATTAAAGTCCTCAACTCGAGTACAAGCTCTTGAAAAAACGAATAAGAACCACAGCGTCCGAAAGCAATGACATCGTAGGTCCGCACTGTACTGCAAACAATGACTTGATAATACAATTAAAGAGACAAAAAACAACAGAAAGGGCGGTGAATACAGGGTTACCGACTTGGAACGGTCAGAAGGCCTACTGGTTAGCTTGAATAGATTTTATATGCGCAAAATCCTCGCTGTTATCCTGTCTTTAGCGACCAAAAATAGACAAGACAGTGTAAACAAAACTACATCCCATCAAAAGGAATTCTCTAACAATGAAGTCCACATCCAGAGAAACTAACTAAAGAAACACACAAAATAATAAACATCTCAGGATGTATCCAGAATCGTACTGAACAACCATAGTAGTTGCAGCTAAAGAGAAAACCAATCTAGGGTACGACCAGAAAACCCGAGGGACAAAAGCTCATGCACCCACCTCCCTTAGTTGGGGTTTCAGTAGGTGCAATCATAGAGTCCCAAGAGGTAGTCCAGTCATCGCACAAGTGAAAAGTGAAGCGTAATGACTGACTGTAGAAGGGTCAATCACTAAACATGCAGTGCGATGTAAAATCAAAGGGTTATATCCTTTTCTGACAAGCTTCCTGACTAAATTTGTAAAGCGGTCAGGAAACCCGTCAGACCCCTTTGGATTTTTACACAAACTCTTTGGAATTAAATATCATTAAAACTGGAGGAAATAAAACCTCTTTGGACTTTTACAAAAACTCTTTGGACTTTAAAATAATTAAAACTGGAGGGCACAAAACCTCTTTGGACTTTTCCGGAAACTCTTTGGACTTTAAAATCATTAAAACCGGCGGGTACAAAACTCTTTGGAATTTTACAAAAACTCTTTGGACTTTAAAATCATTAAAACCGCCGGGCACAAAACCTCTTTGGACTTTTACAAAAACTCTTTGGACTTGAATATCATTAAAACTGGAGGGGACAAAACTTCTTTGGACTTTTACAAAAATTCTTTGGACTTTAAAATCATTAAAACCGGAGGGCACAAAATCTCTTTGGACTTTTACAAAGACTTTTACAAAACCTCTTTGGACTTTTACAAAAACTCTTTGGACTTTAAAATCATAAAAACTGGAGGGCACAAAACCTCTTTGGACTTTGTCAAAAACTATTTGGACTTTAAAATCATTAAAACTGGAGGTCACAAAACCTCTTTGGACTTTTACAAAAATTCTTTGGACTTCAAAATCATTAAAACTGGAGGGGACAATTTTTTTTTGGACTTTTACAAAAACTCTTTGGACTTTAAAATCATTACAAATGGAGGAAATAAAACCTCTTTGGACTTTTAAAAAACTCTTTGCACTTTAAAATCATTAAAACCGGATGGTACAAAACCCTTTGGACTTTTACAAAAAGTTTTACAAAAACTCTTTGGACTTTAAAATCATTAAAACCTGAGGAAATAAAACCTCTTTGGCCTTTTACAAAGACTTTTACAAAAACACTTTGGACTTTAAAATCATTAAAACTGGAGGGACAAAACCTCTTTGGATTTTTACAAAAACTCTTTGGACTTAAATGTCATTGAAAATGGAGGAAATAAAACCTCTTTGGACTTTTACAAAAACTCTTTGGACTTTAAAATCATCAAAACCAGAGGGCACACAACTCTTTGGACTTTTACAAATTTTTTTACAAAAAACCTTTTGGACGTTTACATAATCTCTTTGGACTTTAAAATCATTAAAACTGGAAGGCACAAAACCTCTTTGGACTTTTACAAAAACTCTTTGGACTTAAATATAATTAAAACTGGAGGAAATAAAACCAAATAAAACCTCTTCTGACTTTCACAAAAACTCTTTGGACTTAAAATATCACCAAACTGAAAGCGATAAAACCCCTTTAGACTTGAGCAAAAATCTCTTTGGACTTAATACAAAACCTCTTTGGACTTTCAAAAACCTCTTAAGATCTAAATATCTTCAAAAATATGG
Organism: Cyrtodaria siliqua; assembly: GCA_037043455.1. Classification (NCBI taxonomy): domain Eukaryota; kingdom Metazoa; phylum Mollusca; class Bivalvia; order Adapedonta; family Hiatellidae; genus Cyrtodaria; species Cyrtodaria siliqua. Next base: position 43,968 of record JAWPHD010016751.1, read on the forward strand.
AGGGATAAAACTAAAAAATATTTTTACAAAACTCTTTAGACTTTAAAATCATTAAAATTGGAGGGGACAAAACCTCTTTTACAAAAACTCTTTGGACTTGAAAACCATTAAAACTGGAGGAAATAAAACCTCTTTGGACTTTTACAAAAACTCTTTAGACTTTAAAATCATTAAAATTGGAGGAGACAAATCCTCTTTGGACTTTAACAAAAACTCTTTGGACTTAAAAGACATTAAAACTGGAGGAAATTAAACCTCTTTGGACTTTTACAAAAACTCTTTAGACTTTAAAATCATTAATATTGGAGGGGACAAAACCTCTTTGGACTTTTACAAAAACTCTTTGGACTTAAAAAACATTACAACTGGAGAAAATAAAACCTCTTTGGACTTTTACAAAAACTCTTTGGACTTAAAATATCACCAAACTGAAAGTGATAAAACATCGTTGGGCTTGAGCAAAATCTCATTGAACTTAATTCAAAACCTCTTTGGATTTTCCATATCTCTTTAGACCTTAATATCCTTAAACATTAGGAAGGATAACATCTCTTTGGACTTTTACTAAAACTCTTTGATACAACTACTCTTTGTACTTTCTAAAACCTCTTTAGACCTATATATCTTCAAAAATATGGAGGGATAAAACCTGTATGGTCTTGAGCAAAATCTCTTTGGACTTATTATAAAACCTCTTACTCTTTAGACCTAAACATCCTTAAAAAATTAGGAGAGTTAGGCTTAAAATATCATCAAACTGAAAGTGATAAAACCTCGTTGGACTTGAGCAAAATTTCGTTGGACTTAATACAAAACCTCTTTGGACCTGGAAGGGATAAAACCTCTTTGTACTTTTTACAAAAACTCTGGATTTCTGCATCCTAAAAATGTTCTAGGTAAAACCTCTTTGATCTCACTTTCTGCCTACTATTGTACATCTGATGACTAACTGAACATTAACCCGTTTAAATAGAAACATGTTTTGACTCTGTATAAAAATAAGAGACCCAAGAGGGCCTGTATCGCTTTACTGGCTATATGGAGTCTTTGATGGGGAACACGACAACAACATGCGCAACTAGGCTTGGTACTGATCATTCCTGCCAAGTTTCACTGAAATCCAGCAAAGGGTTCAGAAAAATTGTCTGGATAAAATTTGTGTATATTAGGCCAGAACTCATTCAACCAGAACTAAGCGATGATAGGCGCAACTAGGCTTGGTTCTCCTCATCCCTGCCCTGCCAAAATTCGTTGAAATTCGGAAAAGGAGTTCAGAAGGGTCGGTTCAGAAGAGACTAGTCTGGATAAAGTTTGTGTATCAAAACCGTTAAAGGGCTATAACTCCGCAAACATCATTCAACCGAAACACGGCGATGACAGCGATGACATGCACCGCATGCACAACTAGGCCTGGTACTGATCATCCCTGCAAAGTTTCACTGAACTCCGGTCAGGGGTTCAGGAGAACGTAGTCTGGACAAAATGTGTATATTAAAACCTTTAAAGGGCCATAACTCAGCCATAAATCTTTTAAACGAAATACGGCGATGACATGCATAACTAGGCTTAGTACTGATCATCCCTTAAACGTTTCATTGAAATCCAGCCAAGGGTTCAAGAGAAATAGTCCAGATAAAGTTCGTGTAGTAAAACCTTTAAAGGGCCATAACTCAGTCAAAAATTCATTCAAGCAGAACATAGTGATGATATACACCACCAGGCCTGGTACTGATCATTCCTGCAAAGTTTCGCTGAAATCCGACCAGGGGTTCAGGAAAAAAAGTCCGGACAATGTTTGTGTATTAAGACATTTAAAGGGCCATAATTCTGCCAAAATTCATTCAACTGGAACACGGTGACGATATAGATAACTATATTTGGTACTGATCATCCCTGCCAAGTTTCATTAACATCTGGCCAAATGAAAGTCCTATCGTCTTAATGAGGCAAAATACAGCATTTTCTACTAAATCAAGGGCCGTAACTCCAGTGTTACTAATACGATTTGACTGGTTTTCAAAATTGTCTGAGATTACATTGATATTAACACTCCTTATTAAGTGTGGTAAAGATCAAGTAATAAATGAAGGTGCTAGAGTGTTCACAAGCGCACGTTCACAAGGCAGAATATAGCTTTATTCCAGAAAAACAAGGGCCATAACGCTGTTGTTACTATCCCATATGACTGGTTTTCCGAACTCGTCCGAGCTTTCTAAAGAAAATGCAGCTACACATTAAAGACGCTCTTTAATACCTCTTTAAAGTATATCAACCTTGAACATATTAAAGTTTTCCTGGCTACCATGTGTTTCACTATAAGATTTTGATCCAATTGTATAATGAATGGCACTATAGCATAATTTAATTTTGTTTATGCAACTCAAAATAATATTTTTACATTAAAACATTCAATGACAAATAGACAGGCTCTCATAAATATCGAATACATGTATATATTAATATGAAGGCAATACTAATAGTGGTCCGCGGTCCCGGTTGGTCCCGGATCTCGGGTTTTATCCCGTTTTAGCGCCCACCATAAAATACGGCATAAAATAGTGCGGTTATTATTCAATAAAACGTGTTCAAACTGAGAGTTTTAAAACTGGGCGAACAAGTGTTTTTCAATAAAGTCACTACAAATGTCTGACGTAATGTTATATACGTTTAACGTACAGTTTATAACTACTTATGAAAGGTTATGTATTCATACACTGCCTGATTGACACTTCTAAAACAATTTACGGTGCTCGGTGTGTAAATCTCTTTGGAATCTAATGCTTCCGTTCTATGATGCATTTAACCTCACTCTTACACCGGCTAGTGTCGTCTCGTTTGAACGGGACAGCGCAAATAAAGAAGTCTCCGCCGGGCTATATCCTCTAACAAATTAGGCAGTATAAGTCGCTTTTCTTTGTTTAAACACGTTTGATTATTTATAATGCATGTGCATCTTGTTCGGAACCAATCGCGTGCCTCCAAACGTGTATTTAATACGTACATATATTAGATATTTTAGCTTGTCTTATTTAAAAACTCACTCCGAGAAACTGTTATTATTAATTTATTGTAATGAAATAAAATACAACAAAAAAAGTAAATTAGGAATTAACATTCAAATAATACTGTACTTACCCCCCGGCAATGCGTAAATAAGTATGGCAATGATCACGAGATAACAGCGCTTTGTAGCGGCTTATCTTCTATGTCATGTGACACCCTTATTTTCGGAATGTCATGTATATCACGATGATAAGAAGGGCCCAGTAAAAATGAAAATACTGCAGTAAAGACAGAAACTTCTTTTAAGAAATAAAAATATACACATAAAACAAAAAAATGCATGTTAATAAAATACTGCTAAAAGGTGACGAAACTAAAAACACAATTGGCGCCTATCAAAAGTAGGTATTGAAGTCGAATAGGAAATGAAGCATTCACAGAAAACGGTCAACCAAAAACACACATTCAAAACACACACGAATTACTATAAAAAATAGAAGAAAAGTATGTGACACAAGAAAACATGTATGTGACACAAGAAAACATAAAAGGATTGATAATATGGGTACCACATTGGAACGGTCAGTGGCAAACAAGACTGCTAGGGTGTTTAACACAGATTCTAAGGTGTACCACACTTACCCTATTGTCATCTCAATAAAATGGACAGTGTAAATAAATCAATCCTCCATGCTATATCCTCTAACAATTTAGGCAGCATCACGATGTATCAGTGAAATATAACATGTACTTTGTTTACTTGGTAGTGTTTAGTTTATTAGTTCAAAAATAATATTTGGGCTCACTATCTCAGGTTTTGCATGACTGACCTCTGTTCATTAAACGCTGTTATTATATTCTAAGATGGGCTGGCTAGATGCATTTTGACGTTTGGGTCAGTAGTTATAGTTAGGCAAACACCGAATGGTTTTCTGAGTTTTTCTTTATGTTCATATATACATGGTTATATTTGTGTTTTATTTATATTGCCTATTACTGTTGCATTGTTTGTTAGAGGATATAGCCTAGCGGGGATTTCTTTAGGCCGAGTGATTAACGAAGTTGCGTTGTAAACCTTCACGCATCTCACCGCTGCGGATTCGAATCCCACTAGGAGCTCGACTTGTAAATGAGGAAGTGTCGATTTTTACGGATAGCGGGAGGTGAACAGTACTGGTTCTACCCAGGAAAAGTGGGTGGTGTGCCTCCACCACAAAAAATCGACCGTCGTATATAAC
>JAWPHD010016752.1:0-48208 GCA_037043455.1 Cyrtodaria siliqua
AGAAGTTTGCTATTATTAGCATCATTTTAATAATTTATAAGAAGCTTGCTATTATTAGCATCATTTTAATAATTTATAAGAAGCTTGCTATTATTAGCATCATTTTAATAATTTATAAGAAGCTTGCTATTATTAGCATCATTTTAATAATTTATAAGAAGTTTGCTATTATTAGCATCATTTTCATAATTTATAAGAAGCTTGCTATTATTAGTATCATATTGTCATTCATTGCTTGCAATAAGAATGCAATTCAACATATTTAAGTCTACCATCAACACAAATAACTATTACTAAAAATAACCATTACTAGACATAAAACATCTTTTGTTTGTAGTTATAAGAAGTTATGCTATTATTGGAATTATTTTAACACTGTCAACTGTTGCAATATGAATGCAATTCGACATGTCTAGTCAAGCCTAGCAACAACACAAATAAATATTACTGGACAGCATTTACAATATTGACTGAAGAAAACTGCTTTTTGTCCAATATTAACATGTGTCAATTAATGCTATACAAATGTGTCTAAATTTGTTCTAGTCTTGCAACAATGGAAATATACAATTCCAGGACTGAACTTACAATAATATCGTTATAGCAAAATAGCAGCAATTTCTGTAAATTATTCGGTAATAACTCAGTAGATCTGTAAGACCCGAGTCACAGGTTCGCGGAATACTGCAGCATCTGACATGGCATGAATTATTACCTATAATCTGATTCATTGTTTATAACTAGAAGTGTGTCCATAGGACATGGATGCCCCTGATAGTGCTTCACATATTAATAAGAAATTACCTCTCCGAAATTGTTTTTGTGATTTTTTACTATTCCAAGGAGCATAACTCTGGAATTACTGAGGCGATGGGGCTGATTATAAAACCTGGCTGAGACATGATGCCCATATACAATTTGACAAAGTTTAGAGAAAATTGGATAACAATTACCCAAGTTAGTGTCTGACCAACATTTTCGACACAAACGCTCGGACAAGTGTAACACTATATGCCCTTCCACCATTCTTCGAATGGCAGGGGCATAAAAAGTTATGTTTTTATTGGAATCATTTTAGCATTTTCAATTGATGCAATATTAATGTTATTCAAAACCTTAAGTCAAGTCTAACAACAACACAAATCAATTATTCTAGACAGATATCTACTATACTAACTCATTAAAAACAGATTTCTTCTTGTATTTATAAGAAGTTACACTTCTACAGAAATTATTTTAACATTTGTTAAAAAATGCCAGATGAAATGTTCTCTGAAATATTTGTTCTGTCTTGCAACAATGGAAATACATATTTCCTAGACTGAACTTACAATAATGTTTATATAGCAAAACTTTTGTGTAGATTGTTGGCAACATTTCACTAGATCCGTAAGACCGGAGTCACAGGTTTGCGGAATACTGCAGTCTGACATCACGTGAATTGTTACTATAATTGGAGCCGTATCTTTTTAATTAATAGAATATGAATGTTATGCAAAACATTTATTCAAATCTAGCAACAACACACATGAATATTGCTAGACAGAACTTACAACATAACTGAAGAAAATGCAGCATTTTTTTATAATTTAAAGGAAGATATGCTGATATTAGAATCATTTTAACATTGTCAATTGATGCAGTATGAATGCAATTAAACATATTTAAATCTATCAACAACACAAATAAATATTACTAAACACTATTTGTTTGAATTACGGTAATAAAAAATTATCCTACTATTAGAATTATTTTAACATTGTCAATTGTTGTGATATGAATTGCAATTGCAATTTAACATCTCGATTCAAGGCTAACAACAACACAAATAAATATTACAGAATTTACAATAATGACCTATGAAAAGAGCATTTTGTTTTCATTTTATGTAAAAATTAATGCCATTATTGAAATCATTTTAACATGTGACAAATAAATGTTGTATTAGTGTAGTCTAAATTATTTGTTCTAGTCCTGCAACAATGGAAATACATATTTCCTAGACTGAACTTACAATAAGGTCTTATGAACAAAACTGCAATTTGTGTAGATTGTTTAGTAACAATTCACTAGATCTGTAAGACCGGAGTCACAGGTTTGCCTAATACTGCAGCGTCTGACATCACGTGAATTATTACCATATAATTTGTCCATATTTTTATTTGATAGAATATGAATGTTATTTTAAACTTTTATTCAAATATAGCAACAACACATAAATATTGCTAGACAGAATGTACAACATTATAAAGAAAACATAGCTTTTTTTTTCTTCAATTTATAAGAAGTTTGCTATTATTAGCATCATTTTAATAATTTATAAGAAGCTTGCTATTATTAGCATCATTTTAATAATTTATAAGAAGCTTGCTATTATTAGCATCATTTTAATAATTTATAAGAAGTTTGCTATTATTAGCATCATTTTAATAATTTATAAGAAGCTTGCTATTATAAGCATCATTTTAATAATTTATAAGAAGCTTGCTATTATTAGCATCATTTTAATAATTTATAAGAAGCTTGCTATTATTAGCATCATTTTAATAATTTATAAAAAGTTTGCTATTATTAGCATCATTTTCATAATTTATAAGAAGCTTGCTATTATTAGTATCATATTGTCATTCATTGCTTGCCATCAACACAAATAACTATTACTAAAAATAACCATTACTAGACATAAAACATCATTTGTTTGTAGTTATAAGAAGTTATGCTATTATTGGAATTATTTTAACACTGTCAACTGTTGCAATATGAATGCAATTCGACATGTCTAGTCAAGCCTAGCAACAACACAAATAAATATTACTGGACAGCATTTACAATATTGACTGAAGAAAACTGCTTTTTGTCCAATATTAACATGTGTCAATTAATGCTATACAAATGTTGTCTAAATTTGTTCTAGTCTTGCAACAATGGAAATATACAATTCCAGGACTGAACTTACAATAATATCGTTATAGCAAAATAGCAGCAATTTCTGTAAATTATTCGGTAATAACTCAGTAGATCTGTAAGACCCGAGTCACAGGTTTGCGGAATACTGCAGCATCTGACATGGCATGAATTATTACCTATAATCTGATTCATTGTTTATAACTAGAAGTGTGTCCATAGGACATGGATGCCCCTGATAGTGCTTCACATATTAATAAGAAATTACCTTTCTGAAATTGTTTTTGTGATTTTTTTTACTATTACAAGGGGCATAACTCTGGAATTACTAAGGCGATGGGGCTGATTATAAAACCTGGCTGAGACATTGTGCCCATATACAATTTGACAAGGTTAGAGAAAATTGGATAACAACTACCCAAGTTAGAGTCTGAACAACATTTTCGACACAAACGCTCGGACATGTAGGTGTAACACTATATGCCCTTCCACCATTCTTCGAATGGCAGGGGCATAACAAGTTATGCTTTTATTAGAATCATTTTAGCATTTTCAACTGATGCAATATTAATGTTATTCAAAACCTTTAGTCACGTCTAACAACAACACAAATCAATTTATCTAGACAGAAATCTACTATACTAACTCATGAAAAACAGATTTCTTCTTGTATTTATAAGAAGTTACACTTCTACAGAAATTATTTTAACATTTGTTAAAAAATGCCAGATGAAATGTTCTCTGAAATATTTGTTCTGTCTTGCAACAATGGAAATACATATTTCCTAGACTGAACTTACAATAATGTTTTTATAGCAAAACAGCAATTTGTGTAGATTGTTTGGCAACATTTCACTAGATCTGTAAGACCCGAGTCACAGGTTTGCGGAATACTGCAGTCTGACATCACGTGAATTGTTACTATTATTGGAGCCATGTCTTTTTAATTGATAGAATATGAATGTTATTCAAAACCTTTACTCAAATCTAGCAACAAGACACATGAATATTGCTAGACAGAACTTACAACATAACTGAATAAAATGCAGCATTTTTACAATTTATAAGAAGATATGCTGATATTAGAATCATTTTAACATTGTCATTTGATGCAGTATGTATGCAATTCAACATATTTGTCTATCAACAACACAAATAAATATTACTAGACACTAAATGGTATTTGTTTGAATTTATAAAAAATTATGCTATTATTAGAATTATTTTAACATTGTCAATAATGTTGCGATATGAATCGCAATTGCAGTTCAACATCTTATTCAAGTCTAGCAACAACATCAATAAATATTACTCAAAAGAATTTACAATACTGACTTAAGAAAACTGCATTTTTTTCATTTTATATATATAAAATAGAAATGCATTTATTGGAATCATTTTAACATGTGTCAATAGGAATAAATCTGGGCTAAATCTCAGTGATGTCTTATATTGTGTAAACCACTCAAGACGATGTCCGACATTATATACCTATATTTTTGTATAAGTACTGTGTAAGAAACTGTTTGTCCAAAATCATAATGACCGTTTCAATTTATTTAGAAGGTACTATCATCGAGACTGAGCCCTATAAATGTGATATTGAATGTAGTTCACATTGTTCTAGTGTTGCAACAATGGAAATACACATTTCTTAGACTGAACTTACAATATGTCTTAATGAAACAAAGGCAATTTGTGTAGATTGTTTGGTAAATAATTCATTAGATCTGTAAGACCTGAGTCACAGGTATGCGGAACACTGCAGTGTCTGACATCGCATGAATTATTACCTATAATTTGAGACATTTCTTTTAATTTAAAAAAAGTCATGCTGTTATTAAAATCATTTCAACAGTTTCAATTCATGCAATATGAATGTTATTCAAATTTTTTATTCAAGTCTAGCAACAATACAAATACATACATATAGACAGAATTTACAACAGAGAGTTAAGAAAACAGTATTTGTTAATTCATAAGAAGTTATGCTGCTATTGGAATCATTTTAACATTTTCAACGGGTTTAAAATGAATATATAATTTAACTTCTTTATTCAAGTCTAGTACCTAGCTATTACAAATACATATTACTAGACAGAATTTACAACAGTGAGTTAAGAAAACAGTATTTGTTAATTCGTAAGTTATGCTGCTATTGGAATCATTTTAACATTGTCAACTGATTTAATTCGAAGGTAATTCAACATCTTAATTCTAGTCTAGCAATAACAAAATCAATAGGGCTACTCCTCCTGAACATCTCAACAGTTTTTGATGTAGTAGGAAATATCAGTATGAAGTCTAGTTGGTCATGCTGTTCCAGTCTATTAACTTTTGGCAGAATTATGGCCTTTTTTCAGCCGACAGCTTACAGAGGTGGCATTCATGTTGACATATTTCTAGTTTAATTTATAATACATGTTATTCTTGATAATTATTTAAGTCTTGCAATGACTTCAGTGCCCTAGATAGCATTTGCAACTGTAATGGTATTTCATGAGCGCTCGACTTTCAAGGCTTGTCTATTTATTGAAAAAATAAGTTGAAAGGGGCATAATTCTGTAATGTTCATGACAGAGTTATGAAACTTGTCTGTACGAAATGAAAATGAATACATGTGTAAAGTTTCATTGAGTACCTTTCTGTGTTTTCTGAGAGGTGAGCTTAACTTGAAAGGTTAACAGATGTGGACACTGAAGCGAGTAGAATAACAAACGTGTGCTTATCTGAAGCACTGATGACAAGTGTTGGGTAACTGACTATATTGAACTGAGTGAAGTATGTGGATATGCTGCTTATCTGGAGCCCTGATGACAAGTGTATTGTTAAACAGAATTTACAACAAACTTACAATATTGACCTAGAAAACAACTTCTTTTTTTTTATAACAAGGTATGATGCTAAGGAATCATTTTAACAGTCAATGGATGCAATATGAATATGCTATTAAAAATCTATATTTTATAGTCAAAAGAACAAAAGAATGACCCCGAAGGGGGCCTGTATCAATCCACTACCACTAGTTTAAGGCTGTATAGTGTCCAAAAGGTTCTAATGATAAACATTTGACACATTTGGAGGAAAACATACGCTCGTCTGGCTGAATCGCCTGGCCTTCGACCATAAGAGATCGAGCTAATAAATATTGCAGTCAAAATCAATGTGATTTAAACACTAAAAGTACATATCATAGTTTATTTAAAAGATTAATCAGTTCTAATAACATATAAATAAAGAACTCGCAATATCTCTTAAAGGGGTCCATCAGGATTTGGGGGCTAATTATCAATAGTTGTCACGTGGAGCACCTCTGCAATATCTACCCCTGATGCTCACATTGCACAAAACTGTACTGCAACTTAGTTTAAAAGAACTAACCCTGGGGCATAACCAGAGTTAGGAAATACCTTATTTGTTTAGTGTAACTTCTTTCGGCTTGTTTATTTTGTTTTTATCAATTTAATATAGAAATAATGCATCTGAACAATCCTAAAGAACTACCAAAATGAGATATAGGGTCCTATAGAAACCAAAGCGTTCGAAGGTCCGCACTGTACTGCAAACAAGGACTTGAAAATACAATGAAAGGGACAAAAAAACACAGAAAGGGTGGTGAAGACAGGTTTACTGGATTGGAACGGTCAGTAGGCAATAAGGCCTACTGGTTAGCTTGAATCAATTTTATATGTGCACAATCCTCGCTATTATCCTGTCTTCAGCGCCCAAATAGACAAGACAGTGTAAACAAAACTACATCCCATCAAAAGGAATTCTCTACAATTAAGTCCACATCCAGAGAAACTAACTAAAGAAACACATACAAAAAACAAAAAACATCTCAGGATGTATTCAGAATCGTACTGAACAACCATAGTAGTTGCAGCTAAAGAGAAAACCAATCTAGGGTACGACCAGAAAACTCGAGGGACGAAAGCTCATGCTCCCTTAGTTGGGGTTTCAGTAGGTACAATCATAGAGTCCCAAGAGGTAGTCCAGTCATCGCACAAGTGAAAAGTGAAGCGTAATGACAGACTGTAGAGGGGTCAATCACAAAACATGCATGTTATTTCTTTAAGTTACATTATATTGATACATCAACAACATTCTTAATCATAAAGAGTTTAATTTTCACTTTGGCTAAGAGTTTATATCAGCATTCTGTTTCATTGAGGGATTCTTCTCATGGCATAATGGAGGGTGGACTATAATCTGTAGGACTACACCACGGCGAGGCTGTGATAGGGTCTAAATAACATGAGCATGCAGTGTGAGCAGCATCATTAGGGACTTGCACAATGGTGGAGGGATTATTATATTTAGAGCTACACAAACACTCTGAGAAAACTTAGTCCACACAAGGTCTGCAGAGGACTCATCTAATGTGGATTTACCAGGGAGTACGAAGTATTAGAGGTGCCTGGTGCTACCCTTAAACAAAGAATATTGAAATTTATCAATATTAAAAAATAAAATATAAAAGATGAATTTCCTTGGATCACCACAGAAATTAAACGTTCAATGAAAAGACAGACGGGCTATACAAGAAAACGAAGAAATTGGCAGACATTTATAGAAGCATACTGATAAATTTAAACCAATAAATTATTAGCATCTATTTCAGAGAAAACAAGGGCATATTGGTCATACATCAGAGACAATCATTCTAAAACCAGAAGGCCCAGAGAAAGGAACCTCCATGTAGTGGTTTTGGACATAAATCAAACACAAATCGGCATACAACAGCAACATCACAGCACTTAAAGATAAGGTAAAACTAGAGACCGATCCTAGTGGTGAGTTCCCAGATACATAGAGAACAGCTCTTGCGACAACAGCCTTCAAAAAAAGAACGGAGTACCAGGCAGAGAACAGTTATTGCTGGGGAATAATCGTTGGACAAGGCCAGCATCAAATCAGGAGTACCTCAGGGATACGTATATAGTACTAGGACAGGGATAGTACTAGGACCAAGCATATTTATTTCTACATCAACGACATACCAACAACATTGACTTGGTAGGTGAGATGGAATATGGACTTTCACCTGGACGTATGTAATGTCCTTATCATTACCAGAAAGAGAAGGATGCACATTCAACATTTGTATGGACTAATCGACCATCAGATTCCAGTCATATGAAACCTCAACATCAGATCTGTCTAAGTCAAGGTCCAAGCAGGCAAAATGAATACAAGCTTGAGATGGTACAAAGGCTGACAGTGCACATTGTCACCAATCGCTACGGCGATAGATCAAGCATCATTGAGAAGATACAAGACAAACTGGAAGAGCCTGGAAAATCGCAGACAGGTTTTTAGCTTAACACTGATCATGATGTACAAGATCAATAATCAGCTAGAAGTCATTAAAAAAATAGACGGGTTCCACGCCGCTGTCTCACCAGACATATGCTTCCAAAATCCTTTCAATTTCCATCATCCTGCGATGATTTATGAAAGCGGTCTTTCTTTCCCCTACACGCAACGATTGAAACAGCCGTCCATCAGATAAAGTCTCAGTTCAAATAAGAGTTCAAACACTCTTTCTAAAGCTATTAAAACGTCTTTATTTTTATCTAAAACATAGACCTGTAAACACAGCTTACACGCAGAACTCAATATGGAAGCTGACATGATTACATAAGCTGTCTTATTCTTCTTCGGATAGTCGAGATAAAAAGTTATTTGTTATTAAAAGAACAATTGTTTAAATGTGTCTCTTCAAATTACTTTTTTTTTTAAATTATGACAGGGAAGCATGGCCTATGTCTGTTTTCGAAGCATTGAAAAAAACCACAAACATTTGTATTCACCTTCAAGTTTTTTACTTACTTGAAAAGCAGTCAACTTTCGTCAAACCTGAACACAACACTACACAACCAGCTTCAGGTCTCCCCCGACTATAATCATCCAGCAGCTTGTACGAGTGGATGGCGGAATCCATGTAGGGTATCTGGGTACCTGTCGTAAATAAAGATTACAGAATATACTTAATCTGACAATATTGAAAGTATCTTCTGAGGATAACTTTAAGGAGACAATTCTATATTTTCATGAGCATGGATGAAGATATTTCAGTACCACTTGTTAAAAGAAACTTTTGTGCTAAAAGGTGACAATGTTGAAGTCCAGGGGTGGCAATATCTAGAAAAAACATTACTGTCCTTTAAACAACGAATTTATCTCACTTGTCTATAAAATACAAAAGGCTTAAGTTTTCTTAAAAATTCACTTGTCCATATTCCTAAAAGCCCATCGTGTACCAGTTGTACAATGGATTTCACTACCCTAGAAGACCAGGTTGATACAGAATTAAACAAGAGAATCGGCAGACTGGATGCTTCCCAAAATGACAATTATCTACAACTAAAAATATGGCCTTGTATCACCCAGCAGTATTTAATTGGCAGTTTCATTAGAAGTCGTTGATTATGCTCCAGACAAGAATTACAAATATAAAATTACAAAGTGCAATGACTCACATTTTAATGAAGATTGGTTGTAGATCTCTGCATTTTCTCTCATTGCCCATTACCTTTGTATGCAGTTACATTGCAGTCCCATTAGTAGTTTTTGAGTTATGCTCCGGAAAGGAATTATAAGTATAAAATTCCAAAGGGCAATAGCCCCGTGTGGTTCCCGGGGGTCCCGTTTGGTCACGGGGCAAAGAATAGAGCCACTGCAGATCCCTTTGGAGGGGTAGAATCCCACCAAATTCATGTTCATTTTTGTTCATGTTCATTAAAGGACTTCATCATGAGCCCTGCATTGTTTCAGGTGCCATCTCGCTCACATCAAAAGAGCAGTGGCAGAAAAACAATAAAAGTGGCTCCAGCGTAAATGGGAGTTTCTATGATAGAATTTGCAGCAACTCGGCAGTTCAGGGTGAGAAGGTTCTAGGCCCATTTTCCATATTTTATGGAGGATGAGCCTGGCATGTTCATGCCTGTTAGGCGCCATATAACCTTTCATGTGTTGGTATGCCTTAAAACCTAATTCAATTCCAAAGGGCAATAACTCTACCAGTATTTTGAATTAGGATAAGTGTTACAGTTCTTGCACTCTGCACTTCCTCTCATTACCCTCTATCATTGTGTGGCCTTTAATTGCAGTCCCCATAAGTAGTTTTGAAGTTATGCTCCATACAAAAATTCTAAGTAAACAAGAGGCCCAAGAGGGCCTGTAGACGCTTTACTTGTATGATGTGATTCAAAAACATGAACATGATAGAGGCCAACCCAAGAAACATGTTTCCTATATATAACTCTATATAAACTTTGGGTTATTGTGGCGGCCATTTTGAATATTTGACGACAAACGAAAAACACAAACTTGATAGAGGCCAACAACAGAAACATGCATATGATATTTAACTAGAATGGAATAAGTGGTAATATGTCGTTTGATAAATGTCCTTAAATTTGACCTAAGTTTAGCCATCATGGATGACTGGAGGCCCCAAATCTAAGGGGGACTAACCAAAAGATCATTGTGATTAAGTTTCAGCAAAATCCTTCCAGCACTTTCAGAGAAGATGTCATTTTTAACGTTTTCCTATATAACTCTTTGTAAATTTTGGGTCGCTGTGGCGGCCATTTTGATTATTCGACGATAACGAAAAACACAAACTTGATAGAGGCTAAGCCAAGAAACATGTTTATGATATTTCACAATAATGCAATAAGTGGTTTCGGAGATGTTGTTAGAAATTTCCTTAAATTTGACCTAATTTTAGACATGGCGACTATCTTGGATGACTGGCGGCCGCGAAAAACAAATCTGAGAGGGACTATCTCAAATATCATGGTTTAAGTTTCATCAAAATCCTTCAAGAGCTTTCAGAGAAGATGTCATTTTTAACCTTTTCCTATATAACTCTGTGTGAACTTTGGGTCGCCGTGGTGGCCATTTTGATTATTAGACGAAAACGAAAAGCACAAACTTGATAGAGGCCGACAACATGTATATGATATTTCACAAGAATGGAATAAGTGATTCTGGAGATGTCGTTTGAAATTCACTTAAATTTGACCTAGTTTTAGCCATGGCAGCCATCTTGGATGACTGGCGGCCGCGAAAAACACAAATCTGAGATGGACTATCCCAAATATCATTGTGCTTAAGTTTCATCAAAATCTTTCAGGCGGTTTCAGAGAAGACAGTGTTTTTTTTATGTGTTTTGTGAATGCAGCCTGTGCCTGTGCCATTGTGAAAAATAGCGGCATTTTCTAGAAATTGTGAAATATTATAACAAAAGAAAAAGATTTTTTTTCACTTTTAATTTCACAGTTTAATATCCCTTGGTTTTAAGTTTTGTTTTTGGTAAATACAGACTAGTTTTAACACCAGCGTATATTAAGACTAGTATCCTTACTGGTCTGTATTTACCCTAAAAAAAAATAAATGATTTTTTTTTTTTTCAGATTGTGAATTTTTTGGATATAATTGTGAAAAAAGTATACTTTTTGGCATTGTGAATGGGGCCGAATAACGGCCCCAAATTAGGCATTAAAAAAACACTGGAAGATGTAATTTTTAACCTTTTCCTATATAACTCTATGTAAACTTTGGGTCACTGTGGCGGCCATTCTGATTATTCGACGATAACGAAAAACATAAACTTGATAGAGGCCAACCCAAGGAACATGAATACGATATTTCACAAGAATGGAATAAGTGGTTTCGGAGGTGATGTCGTTTGAAATTTCCTTAAATTTGACCTAGTTTTAGCCATTGTGGCCATCTTGGATGACTGGCGGCCATGAAAAACATAAATCTTAGAGGGGCCTTCCCGAGTAACATTGTGATGAAGTTTCATCAAAATCCTTCTAGCGGTTCGGTTTCAGAGGAGATGTCGATTTTATGAATTTGCTAACAGACGGACAGACAGACGGACAGACGGACGACGGACGTCAATTGATCGCATAAGCCCTCCTGGCCTTTGGCCAGTAGAACTAAAAATGGTCGGAAGCTAATGCCAGTCCCTGGTTTTTGCTATATTGTTGCAACTTACCTCGAATGTTTAAGCAGTAAACAGAGCTGTAAAAGCCACCATCCTCTGCTACGATGTAGGCAGCAGCCTGTGTGGATAAACATTGCTGGTTCGAACACTCAACATTCTTCGGTTCTCACAAAATAACAACTCTTTCTGTAACACTCTCAATCAAGTTATGGAAGTCATGGCACTGGTGCCTGGTGGCGGGAACTCTTGACAAGACTGCAAAATTTGTATTTGAAGTTAATTTAACAAACTGTACATTTTAACAAGATAATTAGCGTTCAGAAGGCTACCAGACAATAGACTTTAAAACTCACAGCATCCAGCAAGTTTTTCTACACATTTGATGACATACTCTCAGGGCTTTTTTTCCTTCTAAACAAGGGGTCGAAATTCGGGTACTTCACAATTCAAAATTGGTCGTTTTTTATTTCCCCATCTAAATTTCTCATTGTTTTGTTTTGAATACATTTACATTAGAATATTTATCTAAAATGTAACATATTATGCTGAATAATTGTACATTTGTTTTATAGTGTCCTCCTCCCACAAAAACAATGTATGCATGTATTGAGTAATATATTGCTTTTAACAATTAATCTTTCAATATTTTTTACGTAAATCAAGAGTTATCACGCTTTTTTTTCACAAAATGACCAGACTAGGGAGTCTTCACAGAAAAAAAGTCCTGACTGTGCACCAACACAACAGACAACAATAGTAATTATTTGAAAAGCAATATTATTTGTTTGTATTTTTAAGCAGTCATCCAAATTGTATGCATGTTTACAATTTAAAACTATATATACTGTACAATGCATTTCTTTCTAGTGTCACCGTGGCCATGGTTAACGACGTTGCGTTATAGTAAACCTTCGCCTCGCACCGCTGCAGGTTTGAATCCTACTGGGAGCTCGACTTATGAGGAAGTGTCTTATTTTTACAGAAGGCGAGAGGTATGAAGTACTGTTCTACCAAGGAAAAGTGGGTTGTCTGCCTCAACCACAAAAAATCGACCGTCATATATAACCTTACGAGCTGAAAATGACGGAAAACACCCTACAAACAAACAAAATCTTTCTAGTGTGTGTCTGCAGTCATTGACCTTAATGATCTTGAATGCCGACAGTGAATGACTGGTGTCTCAACTTACCTTGAATTTTTAAAGCGGTAAACAGCTCTGAAAGCCACTATATATCGTCTGTTACGTTGTAGGCGGCAGCCTGTGTGGTGGTGGGCAAAAGTTGCTGGTACGAATGCTCATCATTCTTCGGTTCTCACAAAATAACATCTCATATCTGGACTCTTCTCGAAGACTGCAACGGTTTTATTGAATGTTGAAAAACCTCCAAATAATGGTAAAATTACAAAAGCATTTATCAAAACTCTAGCCAAGTGTTTAGGTTATATAATAATGTATATGTGCCGATTAAAAGTAAATTCTAACACGACCTCCGCAGTCTTTCATATACACAAAGAAGAGAGACAGCTGTATGTTATTCTACGATAAAATACAGCTGTTCCATTAATTCCCCGCGTATATTTCCACCGTTGGAAGCGCCACGTTACATGACGTCACTTGGTAAATATACGTCATGATGACAAACTCTGAACAGTAATTTTAATGAAATGTTAATTACAACAAACTTGCCATGTTCCCAAACCGTGCCCCCGATATAAACCCATCATATGCATCAGTACATATAACATTAATAAGCATCTTGAACAAGGTGCAGGGATCACCCTAGGAGTGAATTTCAATGAGACAAAATGTCCCATTTGCTTGATTTTAATGAGACATTCACCATTGTCAGGAAACATTTCGGATGCGAAGCCGAACGACCAGTGGATGTTCGTCGACCGCACGCAGCACTGGAGGCCGCAAGGCGGGTCTGGGGACAAGACCCCCAGAACATCTTTGAAATTTAGATGTGATTTCCTGCTTATTCCCAGTAGTGAAAGTAGACGTTGTTAAAGCATCCGAAAGAAAGTGTGTCTGAACTTTTTACGCTAACATAGTTTTATAATTGCTTGCACCACTCCAGTACACAGTTAATCGCATCAAATCATTATAGATCGGGGGATAATGGTCAGATATGACTAGAAGTTTATGAATTATTATAAAAATGGCCATGTTTATTCATAATCAATCGATTTTCTTTGACACCCCCACTTTCGCGAAACAAAAGCGAACAGGAAGTTTACAGACATAATCTCGTTCTGTTATTTTCGAATAATTTCATATTTTTCATCTTAGATATTTTAATTGCGAAAAAATGGATCGGAACAAATTTACTTGAGATTTTAAATGAAATGGTAAATGAATATATTTTCATTAAAAAACGAAATGGTGAAAATGGATTTCCCCGAATTCGGTTCAACAATCTGTTCCATTTGTCTTTTTTCATGCGATTTTTGAGATTTTAATGCCAGAATATCGCGGTATCGTGGCCTATAGTAATCCCTGAAGGTGAGAACATTTGACGTCATACAGCATAAGCTATATGACGTAAGCAATGACTTAAATGTTTGTCACGTGACTACTAGTGTATTGAAACGCAGAACTTTGCATACGGGGGAGCCCAATGGAACAGCCTGTAAACATATAGTAGCCTGATTACCTTGACCTCCGAGATAATATATAGTGCCCCAAAAATAGCGTAAACAATGGGGTTATTGTTATGTTAGAATCGAAATAATAATAAATACGCACAGGTCTATATTTTATCGGTGAATAAAATACAGTTCGGAGTTCAGATGTGTAGTAATTCAATCACGAGTGCGTTAGCACGAGTGATTGAATTACTCGCATCCGAACGACTTAAGTTTCATTCATGGGTTATTACAATACTTGTGATTGAATATGAGTAATATGAATTATGTGCTGGTAACTCTCTTAAATTCGATGCTCAAGTTTTGGGCTTTGGCCTGGCTGGTTAGTCGTTTATATTGTGTCTATAGAGTTTGCATTTTCAGAAAAGGGAAATTATATGTATACCTCGTCATCAGTGGTCTAGATCATCTGCGATACTCGCTTGTTTTCAAGACAAATGTCTAGAACAGTTCTTCTAAAAAAAAGTTTGAATTTTATCAAGATTCTGGTATAGTTTCTGATTGGCTGATACAGATGCACCTGCCTTCGAAGATATACAGAAAGACAATGAATTAATCAATAAACAAAGAATGGAATTTCATCATTATAACTAAATGTGGATAGTCATAAATTAATACTATAATAAAAAATAACAAAAGTATTGACATGCGTTTCCGATTTCATTTTTGTTTTCTGCACAAAGGGGCGAGATGTTTGTATTTTCAATCAAGTGTCGAAGATGATCAAGACAACTTCATCAGTAGATTTAGAAATGGTGTACATATGTTGTAAATTTTCGGCTGTTGTTGGCGGGATAGCAACTTACTCACTGTACGTTTTAACAAGATAATTAAAGCCTTTAAATGTAATCGGACCGGAAAAATTACACAAATATTTAGCCACTCAGCGGGTTTGAACTCGGGACCCCTTGCAGGTGAAGCCGACGCTCTACCGATATCACCATAAAAGCTAGCTCTGCGGCGAGACAGTAGTAACGCGCTTATAAACCTATTTATTTACATACCCCTCAACTGAGTCCTATTACATTAAAAGGTCAACTGACAATAGATTTTAAAACTCACAGCATATCGTTAGTATTTCTACAATATACATTTTGGTTGGGCATCGGACTTCAGATCGAGAGGTTGTGGGTTCAATGATGAATCCTTGCCGTGGCCATAGATGTTAATGAGGGTCTCCCAAGGGTTTGGGTGGACAAGGAAACATGGTCATTTATTTTTAGGGAACAAGGGAACATTGTCTGTTATTGCTAATATTTTAGTTTTGGAGAACAAAACAAAATATTTTGGGGAAATATTGGGTAATATTTTCAGGGAACAAGGGAACATGGACCCCCCCCCCCCCCCACCCCCACCCTCCGGAGATAGACACACAGCGACACACTTTCGGGACGGACAGACAGACGGACATGGCGACGCTATATAAAAATGTCTACTATGAACAACCGCAGACCCCATAATAAACATAGTTTGTCATTTCACTGTCTACTAATCCTTCCCAACTGGTGCCCTCGTCTTCCATGGGGTGGGGTCTCACTAGAAATGATACAAATTTACCTGTGACCCTGTTCTACTACCAACTACGGTCGATGCCAATACATTTTTATCTCTTCCGTTTCTTTTCCAGCCGAATAAACGTCATAGTAAAGCTTATTTTATAACAGAAAGGAATATTTTGTATTTGTCGTCGTTCTCTTCGCGCGGTTAGCCTGTGAGCGGGAAACTCGTGCGATTCCGGTAAGCTGGTTCCCTGGTATATTAGTCTTGATCGTCTTCGACGCTTGATTGTAAATACGTATGGTGTCAGACCAGTGAAAATCAGCCCATTGAACACATTGCAATATAGGCTATATTTGGAGATCAGTCAAAAGTTCCACAACATTCGTTCGCTTAAATACACTTTTATTCTGTGTATTAAACACATTTGGCTAGCAAACGGTCCCATATCTGGAATAAAACACCGATTCAGTTTTTCAACATTTCGGAGTATTAGTATATGATATCTACAAGTTTCTATTTTCAGTCTATGGGAAGTTAGCATTTCAAAATTATCGATACTACACAGGTACTCTTCTTATTGAAAATCATGTTTAAAAGTGAACCAAGTTCTCAATTTTCCTGGAAGGAGCTTAGTTTTGTCTTTGTCCAACTTTTCCTGGAAATTTTCAAATAATTTTAGTTTTACTGTTTTTACAAGTTTTGATATTGAGGGGACGTGGAGAGACTATTGACCACTGAATTGAATTGAATTGGGTTTTAAGGCGCACCAACACATGAAAGGTTATATGGCGTCTAACAGGCATGAACATGCCAGGCTCATCCTCCATGTACATCGAGATAAAATATGGAAAATGGGCCTAGACCCTTCTCACCCTGAACTGCAGAGTTGCTGCACATTCTATCGTAGAAACTCCATTTACGCTGGAGCCGCGTTTATTGTTTTTCTGCCACTGCTCTTTTGATGTGAGCGAGATGGCACCTGAAACAATGTAGGGATCATGCTGAAGACCTTTAATGAACATGAACAAAAAAATGATAAAATGAACATGAATTTGGGGGGATTTTACCTCTTTGCCTACCCCTCCAAAGGGATCTGCAGTGGACCTATTCTTTTCCTCGTGACCAAACGGGGGCCCCCGGGAACCACACGGGACTGTTGATCAATGTCCATGTTTAGTACTTTAAAAATTGATACATGAATACCATGCGTGAATACCTTTACGATGATGACTTTTTATTCCAGCAAACCATTTGCAAGAAGGCTGAACGGATTATTGACTAGACGATGATAATATTTTAACATCGACATGGTAACATCAAAGTACAAAGGAAGACGACCCAAATCAGACATAACAGTAAAGCTTGAGGTTTTCATTTGGTTTACATAAGTACCCCTAAAATATATTTACAGTATCTTACATGTAATTTGCCAAATTCAAACTTATTAGACAACTTACTAAAGTCACAAGGATTAAAATGTCTTCTACCAAAAGATACCCAGCACTCGCTGCCATATAGTAAAATTGGCTTGATTGTATGGTCAAATACGTGCACACTTGTGGATATACCCGTATAAAAGGAGTTAACAATTTCCTTAACATAAAAAGGGCTTTATACGAGCTTGTGTAAAACAACCAGGTGCACAAACTGTAACTCCAATATAATTATATCAGGAGAGACATTCTAACGGTTGGTTTTGAAGGATAAATCCTGCGTACATAAGACAGTCTAGCTTAGTGGTGTTAAGGATAGCCGGATCAGCAGTACCGGATAAATAATCTGGCAGGTCATTAATGAAGATTTTGAACAGGTTCGGACTGAGATTTTCTCCTTGCATAACACCTATGTGTGAAATAAAGGAATATGTTACTGGATTGCTGTTTACCTTTACACCGTCATAGAAGATTCCTCTGATCATGCATATTTTTTTATTACTTCATAAAAGAGTCCTCCTATTTCCATATTTAGCAGTTTAATCTTTATGCCTGATTGTATAACATTATCAAATTCTTTTCGGAAGTCGATAAACAAGTGAATAATTGTTTGTCACGAGAGTTGATATATTTGTCAATTAGACTTTAAAGGATAAACATGTGATCTGAAGTTCTAGACTTTTTTTGAAAATCCAGTTTGAAAGGAGCTGATTAGTTGGTCCTTCTGTAAAATATGTATCTAACCTGGCATTGAGGATACTGTGAAAAAGTTTACCTAAGCATGATCAGGCGCGTATCCAGGCATACGCACGTACGCCAATGCGTACAATTCGTCAGCAAAAGTGAAAAAATAAAAGTTCAAAATGACATATTAACGCTGAAATATAGCTTGAGAACACATCATTTGCCTCCTAATTTTCAAAACCCCAACCAGGGAGTTTACCTAAGCATGATCAGGCGCGTATCCAGGCATACGCACGTACGCCAATGCGTATAATTCGTCAGCAAAAGTGAAAAAATAAAAGTTAAAATGACATATTAACTAAAATGACATATTAACGCTGAAATATAGCTTGAGAACGCATCATTTGCCTCCTAATTTTCAAAACCCCAACCAGGGAGTTTACCTAAGCATGATCAGGCGCGTATCCAGGCACACGTACGCCAATGCGTATAATTCGTCAGCAAAAGTGAAAAAAATAAAAGTTAAAATGACATATTAACTAAAATGACATATTAACGCTGAAATATAGCTTGAGAACGCATCATTTGCCTCCTAATTTTCACCCCCCCCCCCTCCCCCCTCCCCCCAACCACCACCCACTCGCTGCTCGGTTCGCAGCTACGCTTCTCATATCTGGCGTACATTTCAAAATGTTCCAGGTACGCACCTGTGTAACGGCTTTACTTCTGTAGTTTTCTGGATTCTTTGGATCTTTTGCCTTAAAGGTTATGTAACCATAGTAAAAGCTAGAAATAAGTACTTTATCAAACATTTTGTTCTACAGAGGGTAACAGGAATGACTGGCCTGCTTTAAGCATTTCATTTGATATTAGTGCTAATCCTGAGGAAGAGCCAGCCTTTCATTTTTAATACACTTGAATTTCCTGAGTAGTTATATGAAAATCTAATTCATTGAAAAGTTTCAAGGTTTTGTTTCCATATCATTTAATTGTGAATCAAGTTCATCTAATCTGGATTTGAATGTAGCAGGTATAGAATTAAGATCTTTGAAGTATTCAAACCAGTCTGAAGCCTCAACAGATTGTGCATGATCTTTTTTTATCTTCATATTTTAGTGAGCTGATAAGCTTCCAATAAGCTTTTGGGTTTTCACTCTGTAAATACAAATATCTTCTTCTAATATGTTGTATATCAAATTCTAAACGTTTTGTATAAGTAGATGAGCTTGGTGGACAATAAATATATAGTACATGCAATATTTATAGCATCCTTTTTCGAGTATATGCCATTTATTCTGCTTTTCGAGGGCCGTAGGCCCGAGAGTGCAGTATAAATCGCATACGAGAAAAATATGCTATAAATGTTTTGTACCATAGTCATTTATCCAAGTACGCGCGTGCAAGAAATTTTAGGGCGTTGCAGTTTTCATTTTCAGTAAACATAACATCTCGATCCAGTCAAGAAAAAGCATTATCACGCGGCAAGAGCATGACCCAAGTTTTTTATTATTGCTGCCAATCGCCTTTGTATGTTATTGGGCAAATGCAGTGCCAAGAAATGTCTGAGCCTAAACCGTGCTATAAATGCTGATATATTTCTCAGCCGTGCTATAAATGACAGATTCGGCAATATATTTCAGCCGTGCTATAAATGACAGATTCTTAATCTACTCAATTTTACACGCGCGCAGTTGTAATGTTTACACACACAACTTGTCAAACAAAACGACTAAACCATTACCAAAACAGCCTTCAGGTTTATGAAAAGTATATCATAAGCAAGAACAAAGGAAAACCATTAGAACTATGGTACAAATAAACATAGATCTACATACATACATGTAGATCTATATACATATGTAGATCTATGATATAAAAATATCTTTAGAAAAACAGAAATAATTTTTATCCAACTATATCCAGTGAAAATCTGAGAGCAGCTACGCCACTGGCTCGATCAACGTATAAAACGAGTCATGCGTAGTAGAACAGTCTGACACCAAACCTTTTGAACGACCCTTTACATTTTAAATCTCGCGTTTCGCGTGGTTTACAAGATAGGAAGTTTACGAGTTTAGATACTTTGGGCAAGTTTAATCAGTATTTTTTCCAGGAAATTATTTTATTTGAATTGATATATTTGTTAGAAAATGCGTTTACAGTCTTCCAATATTAGATAACGCCAGTGATATGTAATTGCCAGTGACGCAATGCCAAGCTTTTGGAAAAGGATTTTAGATGTGTTGGTAAGTTTGTTTACATATGATTTAAACAGGTAGGTGGGGCACTTTCCTTTGAAGTTTCGGGATGTTTTATTACATCGACAGTGTATAAACCCATGAGCAACACAAAATAAAAGTCTTTATGGTGAACTTTTACGGTGATGTTTTTGTGGATTTTAAGAAATTATGTGACCACAGTTATAAATTATCTCCGAGTCCACCCACACTGGGATAATACCGGGATGATAATTGAAATATTAAGTCCTGGATAATTATAGCAATTAGCTTGGCTGTCTTCCTAACAGGAAGCAAATATCCACCTCGGATAATTTAGCAATATACGTTTGGCTTCCATCCCTCTGTATGGCCAGACTTTTGACCAGACTTAAAAGTTAAAAAAAAAAGTATTTCAGAAATTTCAATGTTTAAATAATATAGATCTAGTCTTAAATTTAAAATACTCAAATAATAATATAACACCAATTCATAACTTTCACCAAAGACCTAATAACACATTTATTATATATGTCTGTGCTTTCACATTAGATCATCAGAATAATTTTACCAATCAGTGGTCAATAAAATAAAACACCTCCACATTCTGGAAGGTGATAAACTCCGTGTTTATGGTTGATGCTCAACTGAATTTAGCCCTTAATCAAGGTAATTTATAGTAATATTTATATTAAAAACTTTTAGTTTTCATGTATAGCTATGTATCTTCTTTTGGTGCTGTCGGATTTCAAAACACCAAATAAATAATAAAATAAATAATGGTCAATTATATTTATATAGAGATTGAGGATAAAGTCTTTTATACAGAGATTGAGGATAAAGTCTTTTATATAGAGATTGAGGATAAAGTCTTTTATACAGAGATAGAGGATAAAGTCTGACTAGTGAACCCCTTTATGTTCACCTACTGAATATCTTGACCTACCTTAACCAGATGTGAAAGTTATGAATGTTTATGATAATGATGACTTTTAGAAGTAAATCACCCATATTTCAACAAAAATTGTGATAACCCTCACAAATCAACACAATTCACCTGCCCGAAATGTCGTAAATTATAATGAACACTTGAGTGCTCCAAAAAATATTATTTCAGAAATTTCAAACATTGACTACCACTCAAATATTACACCAATGATAATGATAGTTATAAACATTATTTTTAATTAATCATTTCTGAACAAACAAAAACACGTTTATAGCTAGGATATTAAAAGATGGATTTAGAGTGATTAAAATATTAATCAATTGATTTCTGAACAAAAAAAATAAAATCTATCGATATATATTTATATAAACATTTTTTTGTTTGTTCAGAAATCAATTGATTAATTAAAAATAATATTTTAATCACTCTTTGTCCATCTTTTACTATACAAGCTCTGTGCCTACTGCCTGTAAGTACATCCAGACATTTTTTTAAAATTGTCATTACCCTCACAAATCAACACAATTCACACACCCAAAATGTCTTAATGAACAATTAAGTGCTCAAAAAAATATTATTTTAGAAATTCCAAACTTTGAATACAATCATGTACCGATGTAATCTTAAATTACTCGAATATTACACCAATGATAATGAAAGTAAGAAATTGTTACCAAGTACATCCAGCCATATTTTTATTATACAGGACTCACGCTACCATATGCCATGGTCGACATTTGCGATTATTTTATAATACTGTCGATTATTTCAAAGAAATGTCGACAAAAAATGGCGATTTTTTTTTTAATTTTTTTTTTTTTTAATTTTCGTATAATTGACTGACACCACAACTAATAAATCACCGCAATAAACATTATATAATCCGTTTACGCCCCCTCTGATGTCGCCACACACTTATCAATTATCGCTTGTAAAAGTTGTCAATTCCCTTAATTGGCACTTCGTTGTCTGATAATCGGCATTGTTGATACACGCAACCATCATGTGATTAATGGACCGAATAGCCAATCAGATATGCCGTTATTTGTTATATTTCGGGCGATTGACCAATCAGACAATCTGTTACGCATCCAACAGTAGGTACAGTTTCCTGTTTGTTTTTCTGTACACAAACTACGAAGAGATGAAATTAATTTGTGTTAGCCGACAAAGGTGGCTAATTGCACGCACTATTATGAATATAGGCTGCCCTATTATGAATATAGGCGCTACTTTCACCTGCTTTAATAGCTATCCCATCATGATCCCGATAGGTAGCAAACTCCCATGTGTATTGTGAACTGTGAAAACACTTGCAATAAAGTAATTAAAACATTGAAACATTAAAACATTGAAACCATAAGAAGTTTGAATATTGTGTCTGGCTTCGTGTCGGCAGTTTCAGTTTGTCACAACTTTGAGATCGACAATTAATGACATAAAACTACATTATCCTACTATTAGGGTTTTGATAAGAAAGACCATTTTTGGCATTCAAAACACAGTAATGCATGAAAAAAGTTTATAATTGATGGTATTTCAATTGAATGTTTGAAATGTTCGGGCCGTAAAAGAGCGGTGTCATAGTACTTCGGATGGTATATAATTTCGGCTTTTTTTTGGTTGTTGATTTTTTACATAATCGAATAAGAGAAACTGTCCTTTACAAATACGTGTTGGTGGAAAGGAAAACGATATATATTTGAATAAAGACAGATACTTATAGTATATTTCTATTCATTATTTAATCCATCATTCTTTTATCAATGTGTAAGGAGTTCCTGGAATCCTACTTTTAAATTAATTCTAGTCTAGGCTCCTACTTCTTTAACTTGGAGAAAGTGGTGACAAAAAGAAAAATATAGCCAGAGGAGGCCCTGATAGTGTAATAAAACCTGATTGAAAATTTGGCTCTTACGACTGACCAAATTTTCTCACGCATTAAATGTTGGCTATTATTATTTTAACTAAAAAATGTGTGGCTATTAATTTAAAATGGCCAGTGTGAGTACTGTTATATGTTTGAGCCTGAATAAAAACTGAAACTGAGCCATATTTTTAATACTGCCCAAATAAACACAATTCACATGCCTGAAATGTCTTAATTAAGTGCTCAGTTTCAAAATATAATTAATGCTCGATATAATTAAATGATCTTATGCTTAAATAATTCATTATTTACTCGATGGGTGAATTGGAAAACTGCTACCAAACAAAACCATATTTCACAGTTTCACCATTTTTTTCTCACAGTTTTGAAACTTCCTTTGTGAACCACTTGACCACATTTATTCATGAAATATCTGCATGAATACATTTGAGTTACCATAACACAAGGAAATTTGACAATAACAAGGAAAAACACTTTAATGATGATCGATTTGCAAATCAAAAAAATACTTCATGCTGATTTGAGCCAGTGGATAGCAAAAATATGGTGGGCTTGAAATCTGGAGGATCTAGATTCAAGCCCACAAGCTGACTGAATTTCATTGGTGTGTTTTGGGGTAAGGTTATTTTCCTTAGAATTGTCCGTCGGAAGGGGCTTTAAACCAGGCAGTCTCGTGTATCTGATCTATCCTCTGAGCATGTTAAAGAACCATAGGGATCTACTTGTTAGTAAGAGTAGGGTAGATTTCAGTTTTCCTTTCTCTCTGGAGGGGCTTAATAAGCCTTAGCCCTTAAAGGTGAAATAGTGCGTGTCTTTTGAGTATATATTAGGAAAAATATATATAACAGGGTTCAATCTAGGCCTGGATTTTAGGGAGAAGTGACTTCTCCCTCCAAAGAAAATAGAGAGAAGTGACCAAAAAATACAATCGGAACTGCCTCAACCATTTTTTTTTTTTTTTTTTTTTCCAAAAAATAATCTCGGAAAGAAATAGACTCCATCTTGCGTACTACTTTTCGGTCACGTGGGTTCAGTCACGTGGAATAAACAATGGCGGCGCCCATAGAAACGTCATGCTGCTCGTTTTGTAGTGTAAAAAAACGTGATTTATATCGGATACACAGTTCAAAACGTGCTTCAGAGTCAGAAATATTACGAAACTCAATTGGATTACATTACTGTTCAGGATGAAAGAATCTGCTTCACATGTAAACAAGTTTTACGAACTTGAATAAGTTTCCAGCTTTTTCCAGTGCTTCTCCGAAAACACCACCACTAAGCCAGAAGTGTCATCGATCAAATAGTCATTTCTATGGAAAAGGTGAGTTGTTATGGAAACATTTTTCTTTACATTTCGAACCCCGATTCTTTGGATCATGTATCAGTTTTTTATGATGTTTGATGAAACAGACCTGGCACTATTAATATGTCCCAACACATGCATAAGAAACCTCTTTCTTATATATCTGACAATACATCATCGTAATATGACTGGAAAGTTAAAATGAATAGTTAGGACACTTAGTTAGGCTGATGAGGTCATTGTCGTATCGGGTACTACAGAAAGGTACCCGGACTAACAAGATATCATTGGCGGAATTGAAAAATTTAGAACTTGATGAAACAACTACTTGAACAATATTGTTTATTATTAACTATTGTGCTAATGCCTATTGTTCTTAAAAACATATTTAGGCTGCCATAGTCAGTAATAAACTACAGAACGTATTGTCGTAAAACCGGAAATTGTAAATCATCAAACCCCGCTCATAAACAAATATGCAGCTTGTCATTCAATAAGAGTTGGTCAAATATTTAGACCAACTGCATTCCTTTAAGACAGAGGCAACTGCGATAAAAAAGTAAATCGATTAAACTTTGTAAACAATGAAAGTCTCGTTTTCTCTGAAGTAACAGAACGCAACATAGTATTTTGTCTAGGGTAAATTTATGTGTATTTGGGGGCCTTTCTGGATTTTAATAATTTTCGGGTAATAATAATAATTTAAAATTTTCGGGTACGTTTCTGTATACATAAATGTACCCCTGGTGCCTTTTTGTAGTACCCGGTACGACAATGACCCCATCATCCTTAGTGAGGTTTGAACTCGGGACCTTTTGCAAGTGAAGCATGCACTCTACCGATATCACCATAAAAGCTGTAGCTATGCAGCGACAATTATAACACGCTTATAAAACTATGTACATACCCACATAGGACCGAGTCCTATTACATAAGCAATGAAAAAAATAAATACCCTGGGTGCCTTTCTGTAGTATACGGTAGGACAATGACCCCATCAACTCCAATAATATCATATTGACACTTCACACAGCCTGAGGTCCTTGGGACCAGAGACCCCAACAATATAATGGCTGTTATAGTATATATATCAGGGGTTTTTTTTGGCTGTTTTTATAGCCGAAATTCGGTCATATTCCCAATGCCAAAACATACCTTTTTTTCCCAATTAAGAGGAAAAAATTCCCAATTTAAAAAACAAAAACAAAACTTTTTTCACTTTTAATTTCACAGTTTAATATCCCTTGGTTTTAAGTTATGTTTTTGGTAAATACAGACTAGTTTTAACACCAGCATATATTAAGACTAGTATCCTTACTGGTCTGTATTTTTTCAGATTGTGAATTTTTTTTGGGATATAATTGTGAAAAAAGTATATTTTTTGGCATTGTGAATGGGGCCGAATAACGGCCCCAAATTAGGTATAAAAAAACACTGCATGATCCTTATATAAAACTTATCTGGAAAAAAAAAAAAAATTCACTACTTACCTACCCAGTTCTTTGATTCAGTGTTACCTAAAACACACATATTGTATGACAAAAGATCGAACTGATATTGGGGGGAAATGGTCATAAAAGCGTCTTGTTAAATCGACTTCCGGCAACAACTCGTGTTTGTCACAATATTATACATTAACAATAGAACTGTGATGCCTGATGGAATTTGCCTGCCACAAGCACCACAATATGATTATGAAACCAGTATCACACCATAAAATATGCCATGTGTGCAAGATGAGTGTATATTTGGTCCTATTGATTATTTAATGAAATTTTGTAGTAGATCTGAGTATGGATATCAACACTGTAAAAGTGACATGGTTTATAAATCATTAAATATACTAAACCTCCCATTATTGACATTCATTAGTTAGACTAATTAAAGTTTCTATGGTGAATACTTTCATCATTATACCTCCGCTTTCACAAAGTGAAGTGAGGGTTATATAGGAATAACGTTATCCTTAAGGTAACGGGTAAACTCGGCCTCGGGGCAAGTCACCCCGGGTCAACTTGGCCCTAGTGGTGAAGTGGGTCAAGTCGGACTGGGACAACTCGTCATCCTAAAGAAAAATATATTAGGTCGTCTGGTGAAGTTTGTCAATAAGAATAAAAAGAACCCATATGTAAATATATAATGATAGAGTATATACGTATGTTGGCTAGTCTGACTTTAAAATCTTATTCGAAGAAAATGTTGATTGTTTAACATAGCTATTCCACCAACAACAGCCACATTTTACAACATAACATTACAGGGCTGTCTTTCTACCATGGGGGAATGGGTCCGGGTCCCTCAGAGGGGGGAATTTTCACGTCAATTTCAGTAAAAGGGGGAATTTGGCATGAAAGTTCAAACATCCATAAGGCCTAAAAAAAAACGTGTGTTTCCGGTTTCCCGACCGACCCTACTTTATCACCGCCGACCCTAAATATTTTTAGCGAAAAAAAAACAAAACTTTTTTATTCAAATGATAATTTTGTTAGCCAGAGTTGTTAAGCATCTTATCTGGATTGCAAAGGTTATCAAAAAGTTGCCTTAGTACAAAAATGGCATAGTCTATGCGAACGATATATATATGAATTGAATTGGTGTTTTAAGGCGCACCAACAATGAACAGGTTATATGGCGCCTAAAAGGCATGAACATGTCAGGCTCATCTTCCATGTACATCGAGATAAAAAATGGAAAATGGGCCTAGAACCTTCTCACCCTGAACTGCAGAGTTGCTGCAATTCTATCGTAGAAACTCCATTTTGCTGGAGCCACGTTATTGTTTTTCTGCCACTGCTCTTTTGATGCGAGCGAGATAGCACCTGAAACAATGCAGGGATCATGATGAAGACCTTTAATGAACATGAACAAAAAATGATAAAATGAATATGAATTTGGGGGGATTCTACCCCTCTGCCTATCTATATAAAAAAAATATCTAAAAAAAAACACTTTTTCCTACCTACCTACCCTAACTTTTTGACAGGGTGAAACCAGAAACACACATTTATTTTTTTAGGCGTAACACATTATGATATCATCAATATAAAATGAAATCGTGCTGATTAAATAGATATATAACACTAAATAGACAAATAAAGCAAGGACTTAAGCATACAATAACACAATTTTATTGTTGTTTATGCCAACCAATATCGTCATTTAACAATAAATGGGTTCAAAACAGACTTGAAAAATATGTTTGTTGACTAGCTGTAATATGTTTGTTGACTAGCTGTAAGAGTTAAGACTATGTTCAAAAAATACCAATGACAGATGCTCCTCTGTGTAGCATAAGATTCTTACTATTGCTACTGTTTCAACCAATGGCAGCCTAAAATCTATACAACTGAAACATACATTAATTGTCTGAAGAGTAAATAAGGCTTGTTTCATTTACTCTATAATGAATTATAATGAGTATCCAAATCCTTTGAAATAAGACGCAGTTTTAACATTTTGAGAAATCGGAAGAATTCAGGACTTGTGTCCATTTTTTGAGACTAGTGACAATTTTTTTGGGACTAGTCACTTTTGACAGGGTGAGTAGTTCCGAACTAATGGCTAAAAAAAATATTTGTACAGCCCTGCTGAGGCCGCGATGACTCTGGGTACGAGTTGGTTTAGGGCTGAGTTGACCTGGATTCATCCTTAACTTTCCTTCATTTCCCGTAATTCTGTCGCATCACATAACACATTTCCAATTATAATACTTCCATTTCTCAAACAGTTTCAGATGGATTGTTCCAAATTTTCAAATACTCGTAACAGTTGATTAAAATAACAAGAGAAAGTGAAAACTCAAGATTTTATTTAATGATATGGAAGCAGGTTTAAAGTTTAATAAAATAATACTGGATCAGCTGTACTGGATTAATAAATTGTGATGCTAATTGTATAAATGCTTGACAACAGTTTCAAGATTGCCACGTGTCCCTTTAAAAACTCAGAATTATTTTTTCTTGTCTCCAAAAGTAAAAAAATAAATAAACCAAATACAATAAATCTTCAATGCTTTGTATAAAGTTTTTATAAAAAATAATAATTTTACAACTTCTGAAGGCTCATCCCCACCACCTCCCCCCACCCCCCTCCCCCCCCCACCCCCCACCCTTTGTATTTTGCATAGTGATTGGGCGCTACTATTAGGGAAATGTGGTAGATATATGTTCCAGTTTATTTGAAGTTAAGTGTGTTTAATCTAAAAAAAAAAATTGCTAGTTTTTTTGCATACATGCACATGTATATACTTGGTTTGTGCTGTTAGGGACACATCTCTGTAGTGCAAGTAAGCATGCTTTTCTTTAGAGAAAAGAGGTCCAGGTTTGAATCCTGGCAGGGATCCTAGCACACTCACTGAGCTGTACAACTACATTTTTTTCTTTTTGTGTATAAATGAAATAATTTAACACCAGCAACAATGTTGTTTGGCTCATAGGAGAACAAACATTTCTAAAATAGCTGAAACTTTAATATGTCTCAATTTTGTCTGCCTTTTTTTGACGAAAAAAGAAAAATAGCTGTTGTAGAGGCAACAGTGACGGCAGTGCCCAGATTCACTTTCCCACAATTTTTTTACCTTGAAGTAGCTATCCTGCCAACAGCAGCTAAAATTAAGAACTGATGTGCACCTTTTCTAAACATACGGACGACGATATATATATATATATATTTAATCAGGCCTTTTTCTACTATTCTCACGGGTCCGACTATCGGACCCGTTCCCAGTGCCAAATATAGTTGTTTTTTCCCAATTCTAAAATAAAATTTCCCATTTTTTTTTTTTTTTTTTTTACAAAGTCAGGTCAAATATACAAATTTTTACAAGGAAATACTATAAAAATAACAATATTTAAATCGTGTATCATGTATTGAAACCAGGCAATTAAAACAACCTGATATTTATGTACAACTAACTTATGAAAATTCCCAATTTGAGGCATAAAGCGATTAAATTTTTTCCCAATTGGGCAAAATTTACGGCGTAAATTTTCCCAATTTGTCCAGGGTCTTTTTTCCAAAATGGGCAGAAAAAGGCCTGAATTATATAACCTACATATTTTGAGAACACAAACTCTATAGACACAATATAAACGGCTTAAACCAGCCAGGCCAAACCCCGAAACTGGTGCGTTGAATTAAGACTTAGAGTTACCAACTAATAATTCCATTTTACCTGTTTGGCGCCATATAACCTTTCTTGTGTTGGTGCGCCGTAAAACACCAATTCAGTTCATTTTATGCATATTTAATCACAAGTAGTTTAAAAAGACGTCAATAAATCTACTGGCACATATACATTATTATATGACCTAAACACCTGGATAGAATTTTGATAAGCATTTGCTTAATGTAATTTGGCGGGTTAGTTTCTTTAAAGCTTTGCGCTTTCTCGTGAGCTGTATGCACTAGACTTTTCAAACCCTTTAGGAAGATAACTTTTGTTTATGTTATGTCATTTTCTTACCAACTACATGCATGTATGTAAGTTAGATGTTTCAGGCTTAGTTTACTGAGTATAGTTTAATCTTTGTAAGATTATAGTTATATCTTGAGTAGTGTCACACATGGTTTCGTCTATGATGATCGTGACTTACTTTTTTGGGTGATGCAACAAAAACATGGTTTTTCGTCGGCTTTTCGAAGAAAAATGCGATACATAGGGATCACTTTGTCGTCAGTCCATCACAAAAACTTAACGTTGGCTATAACTTTCTCATTCTTATATTTCACTGAAGGTCATTATATAGGTTAACAACTCAATGTTTTCTTCACGGAAATTGAAATTGGTTATAACTTTTCTCATTTCTTGATATTATAGTTAGTTTTACGGGAGATTTTGGGGAAAAATAAAAATGGGTAAAACGAGGAGTTAATAAAAAAAAATAATAGAAAATTTCAGATTTTTTTTTCCTTCATAAAAAAAGTTTTCTCGTAACATTAATATTAAATGTATTGCTTCATTTTTTATGTTGATTTTTTTCCATGTTGTTTTGCATATAAATGTAACCAACATCCACTTTATGTTAAAACTGCCTACATGTTATCTCAAATTCACAAACCGTTCTTAAAAATACCTTCCACTCTTGAGAATTGGTTTGTTGACTGTCAAATTAATATATTTTTGAGTATGTATTTTACAGAAATTATCACAAATTTGCTATTAAACACACTTCATATCGAAACAAAATGTAATATATAAACTTGAAATTATTGAATGTTTATCTTTCATAGTTGCAGGAATAATAGACATATTTTTCCCTGACATAGGTCAAGACTAAGAATAGTATCTATGCCTAGTAGAGCGAAATAGGTATTGTGGTGTTCAATGGTATGCATTAAATTGTGTTTGTAAACATGTCTATTAAAGAGACGAAATTAATACTTCGATTTCCGACCTTGCAAAGTAAATACTAAGTCGTAATCCAAATTTTCAAAAAAAAAAGTTTGCGATTATACGTTATTGTGAAAATAAGTTTTAGGATAGGCACAACTTTTTTATTAAAAAAAAATGTAGCAGATCGAACAAGAGGAAAAAATAATATAAAATTCACAATTTCGACTTTTATTTTTATTTCAGTTTTGCAAAATTTAGGGTAGGCTCTCCGGTAAAAATAAATATAAAAAAAACTCTGGCCTCATCATGACAACATCGACAATACATTTATAAAATATAAACGTCATTGTATGGGTTAGATATTAAATTGAGAATTCTCTTCATGAAAACTTACGATAGAATTTGCAGCAACTCTGCAGTTCAGGGTGAGAAGGTTCTAGGCACATTTTCCATATTTTATCTCGATGTACATGGAAGATGAGCCTGGCATGTTCATGCCTGTTAGGCGCCATATAACCTGTAATGTGTAGGTGCGCCTTAAAACCCCAATTCAATTACTCAGGCCAGTTTGTCATATATATCATATATATATTGTTAACATGATGAGGCCTTCATTTTTCATCTTTACCGAACTTGCTCTGATTGATGAGTTCAATAAAAAAAATGATAATTTTGAAAACCAGCTAAATTGGATTATTAATACCAGAGTTATTTCCCTTGATTTAAGAAAAAACATGCTTTTATTTTGCATTGTTCAATTTGTAACTACATGTACTTCAAGTTTGAAAACCAGACATGTCTGACTCGCATACCTTCCTCCCCACCTTTAACAATTTGGATTAAAGAGACATTTGCCAATATAGTTCGCGATTTTTTCTACTGCATGATTCACACTCTTATCACAAGCATTGGTGTGAAGTATTAATATAATATTAACTTAAGAAATATTACGTACCTTTTCCTTTCCTATGTGTCAATTAACTCCGAATTGCATTCCACCTTAAACCCGGTTCCCATAACCCGAGTAAGTACCGCCTTTTAATAACTGTACAGTGTAATATGAACACTTACTTGCAAAATCCATACGGTATGTCAACTTTACTTCAGTGACTGTGCCATGATCTTAAAAAACGACAAATCCATTACTGAAACGTGTCTTCATTGAAGGTCCGTATGGTATACCTATCAGTAGCTAAATGATGTTTGTGTCATTATCCAATGCTGGTTGTAAATGGATGATAGAAAAATGCACATATCAGTCACAGACAACCATTTAAATAAACATCGGATAGAAGACATTTTTTTCTTGAAGACTAATTACAATATCGCATCCTTGTCCTTCAGTCCTCCATGAGTCTTCTTCATACAACAACAAACTCGTCAATACCTCCGACCCTAAATTTTGCAAAAAACAAACAAAAACACGAGAATATCACTGTGACAAATGCCCCCTGAAGTGTCATTTAACCTCTAAGTATGACCTTGACCTTGGAGCCATGGACCTGGATCTTGTTCACGACATGTCGTTTGGTTGTGGTGAGCAATTGTGCCAAGTTATTTGAAAATCTGTCCAGGCATGCAAAAGTTATTGACCGGACACAATTTCAACTTTGACCTCTAAGTGTGACCTTGACCTTGGGACCAAAGACCTGGATTTTGTGCGCAACACATCGTCTTGTTGTGGTGAGCACTTGCGCCAAGTTATTTGAAAATTTGTCCAAGAATGCCAGTTACTGACCGGACACGATTTGACTTTTGATCTCCAAGTGTGACCTTGACCTTGAAGACCTGGGTTTTGCGCGTGACACAGCATCTTGTTATGGTGATTACTTGTGCCAAGTTATTTAAAAATCCTTGCAGGGGTTGTGATGTTACGGTCCGGACACAAACTGCGGACGGACGGAATCCGGATACAGACGGACGGTGCGCTTACTATATGCCCCCGAAACTTAGCAAAATGTTACTTTAAATAAACAGAAATGTTTTAAAAAGGTATCCGTTATTAATGGTTTTGTCCCACATTTCAAACAACCACATTTATTTCATGTTTAAAAATCAATGTAAAATCAGAAAATCATGTTATATAGATTTGGTCTGGTCCAATTTAACACCATGACAAGATACACTCTTATAAAGGTTCAGTCTTTTTTACCCCCTCCTTGCCTCCTCCTGTGAAACTTCCCACTCCCCACAACCCCACGTAAAAAAAACAAAAAGAATACCGGTTAAAAAAAGTAGAATAAAAAAGTAGTGGTATGTGTAGCATTTTTGAAATGGACAAGGCAATTCCAAACCGACATGAACGAAAGACCGAGAGATGATTTATCCTTTATCTGCATATTTATTACACTAGTACATTATGTAAATGAAACAAAATAGGAAATAAATGTAAGAATCTCAGTGCCCAACTCATGAATTCAACTGACACACCCACGAAACCGTCAAACACAATAACCAAATATTGTCACGTGTGTGAATTGGATGGGGAAAAGTTTCCAAAGACAGTGTAAAGGATGCATGAATTTAAGATTTGTGTACGTGCCTGCTTGACTGCAAAAAACAACACTGCTTATAATCAAAATTATAAATGACATATGCTGCACTAGTCAACCCCGTTTAGGAAAAGTTACGCCCTCCCTCCACACTTACATGCAATTTTGGATCTGCACCTGGTACATGTATGCCTCTGCCCTGGTAAACAACATCCAAAACTGCATTGCTTATGCCTCAACATTTAGCTTTGGTCCAAACTGACTAAGTACCGTGGGTGTATTATGTACAGAGCTAATGTGATTGAAAAATCTGTGATGTGACTTAAGTCAGAATTGAACCTGGGTCTTGACAACTCGAGGTGGCATGTATCATTTTGTATGCTACATCTACTTGGTTGTTGCCAAAGGGGATGCGGTGTGTGGGGGGGGGGGGGAGGTAAATTTAATTTCGTACATACTCCCACTAGATCCTTCTACATTTAAGAAAATGATGGGATGCCCGCCATACACAATGAATGGACTTTGTCCTGCAGAATACTGTTCCGTGGGGTCACACCTGACATAGCTTCTTGGGTCTGGTATTTCTAACGGCAGTAAATTGAGTAATTCAAATATAATATTCTGTCCATAGCCTGTTGGCAGCACAGCCAATGTGTCTTTATCAAGGTAAAATGACTGAAGTGCATCTAACTGTTTATCTTTTACCTGGTTTTGCTTGTGCAAAAGTTAAACTAAAATCTAAACATTCCTCGACCTTCTCGGAGAAAGAGCGATCCATGTTTGTTTACAAATTTACATTACGTAATTAATTACAAAATAGTTTTATATTTAACTAGCTTAACATAAAATGACTATAAAATGATAATAATTATATTTCAAGTGTATAAAATTTAATAAATAATGGAAATATGTTCAAAATCAATCCATTTCCGGGTCTATATTTTTGTTACTGTTTACACGGTACTTTGCCGGGGCAAATCACCCAAACCCATCAAAACGACGTGTATCATTGGAACTACCCACGAGCATTATTTCCGATGATCTACGGAAATGAGCGAGTTTGCACGATTGCAAAAAATAAGGAGAAGTGAGGGAGACACGATCTTTTACATTAAGCGCGCAATCGGTTATTTTTTTTTAATTATTAACTGATATACATGTATACACCCTGTTGGTTATAACTTTTGATTATTTAAGAGCATGCTAGCTGTTTCAAATTAAATGTGTTTATTAATTTTATTCAGACTCACAGGCACTCTTTACTTATTATACTGTAACTATAGAAGGAAGGACTGAGAGAAGAATTAATATAAATATATTGCTTGTATCTTTATTTATTCATATTTCTATCAATTTGTATGGAGTTCTATGAAGGGTGTAAATATGATTCTCAAACTTTTTGCTAAAAGGCTTATTCCTCATTAAGACCTATAAGACCAATGTATGTGTTTTGTTTCCCAATTTGTATTAGCTAAAAATAATATTTAATAAAAAAATGTTTTTCCTCCATCCGAACCTATGTACCTATCCGAACTACTATGACACCGCACTTTTCCGGAAGTAAAATATTGCCGAAAATTCAGTAGAAATATCATCTATTATTAACTCTTTTTCATGCATTTGTTTGTTTGGAATGCCAAAAGGTCCGTTTTATCAAACAATTAAGAAAACACAACGCTAATCATTATTCGGTGGTATCATTTAATCACCTGAGGTCAATTAACTTCAGATTGTTGTTTCGTTTCGATCACGTTTTTAACACGCACTTGTCTAACTGTAACGGAACCTACAATTGGTCAATTGTTCAGCTATACGCAATCTCATTGGATAAGGCTTGTGTATTCCCTGTACAGTCTAATTTGTAAACAAAAAATGGCGAGGTGCGAAAATTGCCTCGGAGGGATATCATAGTTGTAGATAAGTATGCTCCCCGCGGGCTTTCTGCTGTGATTGATCAAAGCAATTAGCATAATCCCTTCCCAGAGATGTCAACACCTGTCCTGAGACATAAACAACAGGTCAATTAATGGACTGGTTACACTTCGCTTGAGGGCGGGAAAAAAGCGAAGTGGTCAATCTGAAGGCGACAAACTTCGCCGTCGGCTAAAAAAAAAGCGAAGTCACGGAGGAAAAAGCGCCTTTGTCACCGATGTCGCCCTCCAGAATGAACACTGATATAATATACAATCTGTTCAAATCTTACACTTATTGGTTGTCCCGTTTTCTCACAGTAGCCAATTTTATCTCAGTGCACACGCTTCGAGTTTCGCCCTGGTAAGTGTCACGTGATCCTGTGACGTCATTGGTACCAAACGATTAGCGGTGTCGCATTGAGTTGTATAGTATTGTCTATGTAGGATTACGTTTTATGGTACTTGTTAAAAATGCCGTGTGCTGTTGCTGAGTGAAAAAGTTTGCATAAAGAAGGACAAGATAATAGGTTACCTAAGTTTCTTTCGTTTCCCTAATCGAGATAATGATATATTAAGATTTGAAGTGTATATTTTAATACTTAAAAACATATCAAAAGCGGATTTGTTGATTTAAGTTCTGCTTTAACCCGCTACATATATATAATGCACTGTTCTTTTTTTGAATTAAG
The DNA here is from genome assembly GCA_037043455.1 of Cyrtodaria siliqua. Lineage (NCBI taxonomy): Eukaryota > Metazoa > Mollusca > Bivalvia > Adapedonta > Hiatellidae > Cyrtodaria > Cyrtodaria siliqua. Next base: position 35,923 of record JAWPHD010016752.1, read on the forward strand.
ACCATCCATTTATGTGACAAAGGGGTGTTTTGGAGAAAATGACTGATCAGCAGATGGACATTGTAAACCCTGATCAGCCTGCGAGCTACTCGTAGGCTGATCTGGGGTTACAATGGATGCAGGGCTCGACATTAGGCATTGTCCGATAGGTTTTGGCAACCCAGACTTGGGTCCGGACAAGTTTATTCTGAATCCAGGTTGTCCGATCGGGCAAGTAGAAAAAAAAAATCAAAAAAAATCAAAATGAAAACACACGCCAAAATACTCTGAAAACCCACGCCAAATGACAAAATTAAAACCTCACCGTAGCGAGTGTTGTCTAATAGGAAGTGATTGTAAACTAGACAGTTTTGCGCATGCGTGGCAGGATTTTCCCTGTCAATATATATATAGATAGTGTATATATAGATAGTTGCTTGTCACAACACGTTGCTTGGGATCCCTGTATTTGACGTTTTATTCTCCCGATTTTGAATGACAAAAAGCATTCCTTATGTTGTGAAAATATTGTTAATAAAATACAACAAAAGCAAGTTGTTTAATTATACGCTAATTAAAAATGTTACGAAATAAAAATCGCTTGAACATTTTGCGACAATCACATACGCCCGCTTTGCGGATTGCGTACATGTATCACGCTTCATCGGATCGCAAACTCTGAATAGAAATGCTTTATTTTACATGTTTTAATGCCTTTACAGTAAAAAATTGAGATTTCATATTCGGACAAGTTCATTATAGGTCAGTACAAGTGGATTTCTGAAGTCACCTGTCCGACAGTGGATCCAAAAGTTAATGTAAAGGCCTGGGATGCAGATTCTATTTTATAGTCCTGCTTAGCAGGTTAAGGGTTAATTTGTTGATGAGCTGTTAAAAACATTCAAATCAATTTCTGCTCATTCACCCAAGAGATGATTTTGAAGCTAGAGAACAGTTCCCATCGGGAACATGACCATGCATTTATTATTAAAGAAAAACAGTTGTCACACCCCTCAAAGCTTATGTAAAGTCATGAGACCTACACCTGCATAAGAATCAGAATACCTAACAAGTGATTAAATCAAACATGACCAAAGGTCACTGAACTATTCTGAATTCATAAATAATGATAAAATATAGTTATTAATAGATAATCAGCAATATGTTGTATTAATTCATTTGGCGTTTTAAGGCTTTAATTGTGAGAAGTACTACGTTTTTGTGATCGAAGTATTTGTTTTATGGAATTACATGTTATAGCAAATTTAAACTACCCATATGAAAAAAAAGGGGTAACAAAACACTATAACAAAACATGAATGCTATACTAGTATTTTATTAGTACAGAATTAGTATCACAAATGACATGCAAATGAGGTTAACAAAATACTAATAAAACACTAACAAAACACTATTAACAAAACACCAATAAAACACTGTTAAATAACAAAATACTAATACTGTACTGAAATCTGAATATTAACAAAACACCAATAAAATACTGAAACAAAACACTAATAAAAGACTCCTAACAAAACATCAATGCAACACTGTTAACAAAACATCAATGCAACACTGTTAACAAAACATCAATGCAACACTTAACAAAACATCAATGAAACACTGTTAACAAAACACTAATGATGTACTGTTTGGCTGGTGTGGCGCAGTCGGTAGCACGGCGGATTTGTAACCGGAGGCCCCGGGTTCAATCCTCCGTGGTGCCACTGAGTTCCGTCGGTGTGTTTTTGGGCAAGACACTTTCCCTTAGCCTCGTCCGTCGGATGGAGACGTAAACCGGGCGGTCCTGTGTATCGGTCTATCCTCCGAGCACGTTAAAGAACCGTAGGAATCTATTCGATAATAAGAGTAGGGCAGGTTCCCGGATTCCTATTTATCCTTCCCCTCTCTCTGGGGCGGCCCTAAATAACCTATACTGTGTTGATGAGCCGTTAAATAACATTCAATTCAATTAACTGTTCAGCAAAACACATATAGAATACTTTTAACAAAATACTAATAAAACACTAACAAAATTAATACAAAAAATATATATTTAACAAAACACACAAACTCGGTAAAAAAAATAGTCAGAACTTTCACAACTTTGAGTATACAGTTTGACTTTGTGTATATCACGCATCAAAACAATAAACAAAGGAGAGAAAATGTCAATAATTGACAAATGCCCCCAAAACATGTGTGACCTCTGACCCTAAGAGTGACCTTGGTCTTTGAGGGAAAAAATTAATAAAATTTAAGACAATTAAAAAACTGAACACAACCTACTGGTAGACATTAACATTAAGAACTGCTTGAAATAATGTGTTATCCTTGTATGTCTCTTTTACTTAAGACAGTCACAAGCCTATCTCTTCAACTCATGTGGAGTTTTGACTGTTACAGCATTAGTGGAAAAAATATATTGTGAAAAATAATAATAAACAGTTTTGCATCCAATGGTAAATCCATTTTCACTGTCCATTCTTCCATTCAACTTGAAGACTGTTGTCTAGATCTCAAACCCTGAAAGTTAATGTAAATAGTTTTATGTTAATAGTTGTTTATGAATTTATAATATTTTTGTTAATAAGGCATTCAAAATGTATAAATATACAGCTTTAAAGTATTATTTGTAATTGTTAAACTGTCATGCTATTACACTTTTGGCATAATTATTTGAGTTCTAATAATTTATAGTTTGGTATATGGTATTGGTATAAAGTATCTAAGGAACATATATTAAGAGTAAATTATAACCACTGTCATAAAACAGTAAATTCATCAAATTACATATAGTCAACTATTATGTTATCAACACCTTAAGTTCACATCTTGTCATACAAGTTTTTTTTAAGTACATACAAAAGATTATTTAAACAAACATTATACTTACCATTATGTGATAAGAAATCAAATTAATCATTGTCCTGATGTAAACTTCAATGTTGTGCAACTGTCAGAAATAATCAGCAGGAGTTAATTGTCTTTAATTTGATCAGCTGAAAGAAATTTAAATTAGCATGAGTTCTACTTTATCACTGTTCTTATATAAGACATACAGATGAATATATATGCACGAATCAGATGAAACATTAACTTCAGTAAAGAAATTAGCTCATAAAACAACTAAGTAAACAATTAATTTCAGAGCTTTCTCAATTAGCAACCATATAAACATAAAGGAAGAATGTCTTGCCATAATGTAATATTAATAGTAGTAGAGGTTTAAAGTAAGTTAGTACTTACCTGAATAATCACAAAATAGTGTTCTTTAATTCCTGCCTGTGTTTCTGGTTGAGTTTAAAATCCATCAATGCATTAAATGTTTCATTATAGTTTGTTATGTTCCACCATTTGTTTTTCATTGTAACCAGGTCTTCAACTAATTTACATTAAGTGCTACATTCTGTAATTCAAGTTTAAAAATCCTAAAGTGCACATGTTTCTCCATAACTAGCTTTGTATACATTTTCAGTTTTTCAAATCCGAACTGCTAAATGTAAACCAATCCACACCTAGAGTTGAGTTAGAGGCAATTTGTAGGGTTTGCAGGTTTTTATTCTGAGCTGCCATATACAACATATAATGCCAGATGGATAATGGATGGTCAGTTCCCCCTAAGTTCCCCAACATCTGTTTAGCGTTATCTAGACATTTCATGTTAGAAAGGTTGGGAGACTGGCAACAATTATAAAGGAATCAGGACAACTGAAATGGACGTGCTACAAAACAAACAGAGTATGGTCCCATCTTGTTGGTTGATTCAACATCGAGATGTACCATACTCTATCTACAGTAATACTTATATATGACTGAATTAGTATATTAAAATATTCTTTTAATATTGACAAAGATATGGCGATCTTGCCTCCTTTAACATGACTCATGCAATTGATGAATCAAACTGTGCCCTACAGTAAATAAAGTGGTACTGTGGCAAGTCTATATTCCTGCAAGCGTTCTCAGTGACTTAATGATCAGCTCCAAGTTAATGGGGGATCATCTGTTAAATAGGAAATTATGAATCTACATATTAGCTCTGGTTAATTAAACATTCATTACGGGCTTATCACTTATCACAATGCTGAATTGAACATTTGGATAAAATGTCAAATGATATACATCTTCATTGTTAATAGGTCAATATAATTTATTTCTGCAAATCTACTAAATATTTAATTTAAATAACTGCATCTCACTAAAAATTTATTCTTTCTAACTATTATCAATTGTAATGTCATAAACAGAATCCCAAAATGTGACAATGAAATAAGTTTTATATTAATTTAATTTTAATTGCAGACTTATTTGTATATTATAATTTATAAATATCTACTGTTTAAATTTTTTGATTCATATGGATGTGTGGAAGTCATAGAACAAATACACTGAATGTTGTTTAACGGCTCAGCCATCAACACAGTATATGTTATTTAGAGTCGCCCCAGAGAGAGGGGAAGGATACATAGGAATCCGGGAACCTGCCCTACTCTTATTATCGAATTGATTCCTATGGTTCTTTAACGTGCTCGGAGGAAAGACCGATACACGGGACCGCCCGGTTTACGTCCCCATCATAGAACAAATAATAATTAGCATTACATCTTCTAGTTTCATTTTCCAGTATTATTTTCAACGTAATTTGTTAAAGCGCACACTTGTTTTATCAGGGAGTATGTATACATACTCCCTGGTTTTATCGAGAAAATTCTTAAAGTCCACTTTTTCCATTGATTTCCATCCCCCAAAATGTTTGTTATTTTCCATGCTATTTTCCATCATTTATTTTCTCCAACTTTCCATGGCATTTTTCATTTTACCATGGAAATCCATGGCAATGTTTCCTGATGTCAGATAAAATCCATGGAAAAATGGTACGATGGATTTTTTTTAAGATTTCACGGAAATCTATGAAATTCCATCCAATTCCATTCCAACTTCCATAGAATCTATGGTTTCCATGGAAACTGCTTCATCTAGAGATATGTGTTGAAAATGACGTAAAACATCAAACAAACAAACAAATACCTTGTCACATAAATCCACAATTAAATATATATATTCATTTGTCTTAGTGACTATGTATTATGCGGCTTAGATTTCAGCATGAAGATAATAAAGCGCTCAAAGTGCTAAAGTAATGCCACATCTGTTTTTATTCTCAAGTGCAATGTAACACTAATACTGTATTCTTACATGAATATAAGTTTAATGCAACACTTATGCTGTACTCTTACATAAAGAGAAGTCTAATGAAACACTAATTCTGTACTTTTACACAAAGAGAAGTCTAATGTAACACTAATGCTATACTCCAACTTAATGTTTAAGACTAATGAAACACTATCAAAACATCTTTACCATTTTCTAAGTTAATGAAACATCAATAAAACATTTTTCTAAAAAGTAAAGAATTGATGTTTCATTAAATGTGATACTAATAAAACACTCTAACAAAATACTAAAGAGTGTTTTGTTAGTATTTTATTAATGCAGGATTAGTATTTTGTTAAGATTTTTTTTCATATGGGTACATTACATGTATTACAAATAGCAAATTTAAACTTCATGCATTTAGTGATATTTTCTAATATATTTCATAAGGATAAAGTTACTTATTGCATCAATTCATGAAAATATACACAGTTGTTTACATACACAGTGGTTTACTGCAATATTGTAAATTGCAAATTATTGGTTAGTAAATAGGGCCACCATTAAAAAAATGTTTGTTTGCAGTTTCCGACCCATGGCTTTTAGGGGTGGGTTGGTAGGTAGGGATTTTTTTTTTTTAAACACATTCTTATTATTAACGCATGCCCATCAACGGCATGCAAATATCGTGTGCTTCACTAGTATTATCCATAGAGTTTTTTTTTTAAAAAAAAGGGTTTAGTTAAATATTAACAGAACATGCAAAACATTGATCAAATGTTCATTTATGGACACATGAAAATAGACTTAGTAACTATTAAACAGTGCTCGACGCTAACTTTTTCGAAGTAATGTTTCAAAATATTTTGTTTGGTACAAGATATGAACAATATGGTCAAATGTTTACTTGCCCAGGGCAAGTGGATTAGACGACTTGCCCGAAAATAACATTATTAAATTGTAGAGATATACACTTTACCCAAAATATTGTTCCAACGCATAAAATTTCCAAGTTCTGGCAAGTAGAAAAAAAGTTAATGTCAAGCCCTGTTAAAGCTCTGGGTCAATTTCACTTCTCAGTTTACGTTACTGCAAAGAACAATATTCTCTTCAAGTGTCCTTTTTGCAGACACCATCCTCACATTTTTCTCGCAATGTCAGTCATGTAGACGCTTTCAATTTACTATAGCAGCAGAGATTATTTACAAGCATCCAATATATATCAGAGCATTTTGAAACTTCCCAAAATAATTAAAACAACCAATGTGATGAACACATTGGGGAAAAAAAATTGAAAAAAAAAATTGAAAAAAAATCTGAAAATAATTGTTTGGGTCGGCGGATTTGCCGTGGGTCGGTCGCAAACTGCAAACAAACAATATTTTAATTTAGGCCAAGGACTTCAGCATGGTCATATTAAGATGACCTCCAAATCACCTTCTGTCCGGGCCTTTAACAAATATTTGTCTCATTCAACAGAAACCTAAGATTTGAAATCTGCTGTATTATTAACATTAACAAGTAGCAACTGTCAAGGGTCCACTCTGTCTTCTTTTAAGATTGTCAGTTAATTAATTCATGTGCAGGTAGGCTGTCAACCAAGTAAATATTATTTACCTGTCTGTTTAGAACATACAGTTAAATAATTGGAAAGGAAAAGATAATGAAATGTTTAAGTAAAATCTGGGTAAGGCCAAAAAAAAAACACCTGTGTTTCTGGTGGCCCAACCGACCCTATTTTTAAGGGGCCGACCCGAAAACTTTTTATGAAAACAAAAAAAAAGAAATAGATATATTAAAAAAAAGAAAAGAAGTTCTGAAGTGTTTTATCACCATATATATCAAAGTAAACTGACATCACAGAGAAACTTTCAGTTGTATCATCAACTTGTATGGGTTTTATGAGATAAATACATGTAGAATCTCACAATATCTTGCTCCAAAAAAAAAAAAGAAAAAGTAAAAAGTAAAAAAAAATGCCTACCGACCTACCCTATTTTTTTAGAGCATGCAATAGGAAACACATCTAATTTTTTTTTGGCCTAAAGGTAAAAAAAAGGGAAAATTATCAAATTCGTTACGGAAAAATAAAATTCATAATTTCATTTTATCGGTAACATAGGAGGGTTCGTAAAACGAGTAATCGAACAATACCTGAGCCTTACGTATCTAATATATGAATCCGTATCTTGGATGGCAACATGGAGGGCCTTTTCTTTCTTCAGAATTTGGGGAAGAGGGTCTACACCTTTAAACGGCGAAGAACGAGATCTATTACATTTCTCTGTCTTGATGGTTTGTAAAATGAACAATCAAAATTAATGGCCTATATCCGTTTTTCATTGAATTGAGAAAATTTTAATGCCAGAATGGGGACAGGCGGAAAATAATTTTGCCTTATAGTTTGGCATTTACATGGCCCTGAAAATGAAACTGAAACATAACATGGAAACGTTATCATTTGGTGTTTATTTCTAAGATGTTGGTATAGTGGAAGTAAAACTAAGTCCTCTCTGCATCTGTTTCTTGGAACTGAAATATTTTTTGCTGACCTAAATTCCCAAGATACTCCGATAGAGAGCTGCTTATGATTCTGAGAAGGTGCCTGGGATAATATAAATACAGGTGCTTCTGTTTGATAACAAACTAAATATACCACCAACCATTATACAATTATGAGATATACAACCAACAACTTTGAAAGATATCACAGTGGCTAATGTCCTTTAACTGATTTTAGATATATATGTTGGCAAAAACACTCAAAAAATAAATCTAACAATCAAAGTTAAGGTATCTAAATGAAAACAACAACTTGAAAGTACTTGACTGCAGTACGCATCTGTGGGACATGCAGGGGCGTAGCCAGAGCCATTTTGGAGAATACGCCCTGGGGGAGGGTGGGAATTTTTTTGAAATTTGAGTTCAATTTCGGAGGTTTGTGGCTTCATTTGGGCGAGATTTTGGGGGCTTTCGTCTCCATTCATTAAGTGTGTTTTTAAAAATAGTGGCTCACCCCCTACCCACCTTCAATTTGTATTGCTGATTCAAAAAAATAAGCTCTTTTATTTTTTCACAGTCGATTTCTAGAGTACGCCCGGGTGTACAGGAGTTTGCCTGGCTACGCCCCTGCCATATATGATGTTTATACTGTGTCGTGACTAATAATAAAGGCATTGTTTTTAAGCAAGATTTCAATGTTTGTTTAAGGATAACTATTCATATCAGATTGCTATTTGATAAGCTACATGTATGTAGTTGTTCGTGAATACAAACAATCATGTTTCATGAATACAAACAATCATGTTTCATGAATACAAACAATCATGTTTCATGAATACAAACAATCATGTATGTGAATTTTAAAACAATAAACATCTAACAGAAATATAAGTATGGTGTTAACATTGTGCCCTAATTACATTGTCAATTCACCAGAATAATTGAATTGAATGTTCTCTATTAAAGGCTCATCAACACAATATAGGTTATTTAGAGTCGACCCAGAGAAAGAGGGAAGGACACATAAGAATGCGAGAACCTGCATTACTCTTTAACAATGTAATAGCTTCCTATATGGTTCTTTAACATGCTCGAGCCCCGTGTGGTTCCGGGGGCCCGTTTGGTTACAGGGCAAAGAATAGGGCCATTGCAGATCCCGTTGGAGGGGAAGGCAGAGGGGTAGAACCACCTACAAATTCATGTTCATTTCATCATTTTTGTTCATATTCATAAAGGTCTTCATCATGACCCCTGCATTGTTTCAGGTGCCATCTCGCTCATATCACTAGAGCAATGGCGGAAAAACTATAACGTGGCTCCAGTGTAAATGGAGTTTCTACAATAGAATTTGCAGCAACTCGGCAGTTCTAGGCCCGTTTTCCATATTTTATCTCGATGTACATGGAGGATGAGCCTGGCATGTTCATTCCTGTTAGGCGCCATATAACCTTTCATGTGTTGGTGCGCCTTAAAACTCCAATTCAATTTAACATGCTCGGAAGATGGACACCTGTAAATGGGACATCCTGGTTTACATCCCCAGCCAACGGATGAGGCCAAGATAAAGTGCCTTGCTCTGGAACACCAAAGATCAATTGCACTGGTGAGGCTTGAACTAGGGTTCAAATCCACAGCACTATCCACTGGACCACGCCAGCCACCATAATATAAACTTATATTGAATAGAATATCATACAGTATAGTTCAATTTTTAAGACCCCTGCAGTTCATTGTAAGAGGCAATGCATCTGTAGGCCACTCTTTCATAATTCAGAAAATATAGGCCACTCTTTCATAATTCAGAAAATATAGGGTTGTTTCCCTGACAAAGGGACTTCCACACCCTAAAACTGGAGCAACTCCAGGGATCCCACCACCTACGTCCACCCCACAGGCATGTATATTGAAATCAAATTGTGAAAATAATATTTTTTTCTTAAATCTTATATATTAGGAGTAGGGTAATAATGACTTATAATCAGTCATGGAATGCAGGTAGTAACTAGTAAGACATTTAAAGTAATTCAGTGTTTCTGCAGGTCTCAGTTTTTTAGGGGTCATCCTTGACCCCCTATGGAATAAACTTGGGGTCATTTTGTAAATATAGTGGTCATATCTTTTGGACATGCATTTTGATGAATAGACCATGTGATGTCAGATAGACATGCATTATTAGTTGATTAGACATCTGGATTGGTCAGCAAAAAAAGGAGGTTAACCGGCGTAATGTTTCATTTTGGGTTTGTCTGCCATTTTAGCGGACGTATCATGATCATCTACGCGTTTTTATTTGCTAGTGTTTTTATATAAGCGTTTACCTACTCAGACCCACATACACCTCAGACCCACATACAGGCGATCTATATGACGACGACAATAACACCGAAAGTACAGACAATAGTTTAACCTGTTCTAAAAATAGACCAAGAATGAATAACTTTATTTTCCAATCATGGGCCACAAAGATGGCATTATAATCACTGCAAAATGAACAACATAATGAAACATAGCAAAAGCCTAATTCTGATTAGCATAAAATGAAATGAAATTATAAGATGTAATATGATCGATATGACAATGACAATAACACGAAAGTACAGGTATTAGTTTTTCCTGTTCTAAATAAAGACCAAGATGTAAATAGAAATAAGTTCAGTCATGATTCCTTACATTTGAAGCTTTCCAAGAAAGTATTACGACGATAATTTGGCGGGCATTTCATTGCTAGCCTAGTAAATTTCATTGCGTCACGAAAAACGCACAAGCTGATTTATGTAGCGTCGCCGATCATTTTAGTGCATAAAAAACACAAGAAACGCGCTCTAGCGGAAACACTGGTATTTTCTGGCAAGAAAAATATGGATGTTTAATATCGCATTATGTTCATCAAACTTTTTCATATCTGTAATTTTAAATTTTCGGCTGTATAAGAAACCCTCAGTATGAGATAACTTTATTTTCTAATTTTCAGCCATGCAAGAAACCACCGAGAGCAGATAACCGTACGGTGTATGTGGACAACAAACACTCTCATGATGTAGAGGTGCTCGTGCCCGAGATATATCCCAAGAATAGGATCATCTCTTCCAGGGTATGTCTCTTTATGAATTACATTGTCAGCATGATAATTTCAACTGTCATAGACTCATTCATGACATTTTAGGGGTGGAGTGTCCTTGATGAGAGGGTATGTCTCTTTATGAATTACATTGTCAGCATGATAATTTCAACTGTCATAGACTCATTCATGACATTTTAGGGGTGGAGTGTCCTTGATGAGAGGTGGACCACTACTGATTTTGGGTCAGTAGGTCAAAGGTCATTTGCACCATGAAACAATCTGAATAAACCTTTTTCGCATGATTGTTTTTTAAACCTTTGTAGCCACACCCGTGAAACTTCACAGATGGACTGTCATTGGTCAGAGGAGGACCCCTATTGACGTTTGGGTCAAAAGGTCAATGTTTTGCCATATAAATCGCTAATAATATCATCTTTTCCTGGAACAACCAACCATTAACTACAAGATTCTTACGGATGGAGGGAGGTTTACAGTACTGGTTCTACCCAGGAAAAGTGGGTAGTCTGCCTCCACCAGTCATATATAACCTTGCATGTGTTGAAAATGACGTAAAACACCATACAAACAAACAAAATTATCTACACTGACAGTACAGTAAATCACTAAAAGCTGGATGATATAGTCTTGGAACAGCCAACCAAGATATAAAATACAAAGTGAGTCAATAAATGTTGGATGCCCTAATCCTAAATGCTGGATGCTCTATTCCTGGAACAGCCAACCATGAACAATGGCTAATTGTTGGATGATCTATTCCTGGAACAGCCAACCATGATCTTGTACACAATTTATCGCAAAATGTTGGATGATCTATTCTTAGTACAACCAACCTTGATCTAATACACATTAAATCGCAAAATGTTGGATGATCTATTGCTGGAACAGCCAGCCATGATCATGTACATGATTTATCACAAGATGGATGATCTATTCTTAGAACAGCCAACCATGATCTAATAATACACAGTTCATCACAAAATGTTGGATGAACCATTCCTGTAATAATAATAAATTGTAAATCACTAAACCTAAACAGTTTAAATAAGTTCATTTAAATTTAATAATGCTTGATATTCCTACAACAGTCAGCATTATTACAAACCTTTCCTAGTTCATTAGCCATGACTGTAGATCATTCTGCAGAAATGATAAATGGAATGCTAATCACTGTATGGTTAACAAAGCCAATAAACACATCAAACACTCACTGTTACCAGGCAGTAATGTGTAATAAACACAAGGAGATGGCTCGTTCATTATGAAGAATGCCTGTTAATTGGCCTAAACAGGTGTAGCAGAAGGAGGAACAATCGGAGTTTGTTTTGTATTCCAGACACACAGCATTTGTTTCAAAGAAAGATACAGCATTGACCAAATTAAAATACCCATAAACAGCATGATTTGAAAAACATCTGACCTAAAAGAATCATTAATTGGTCTAAATAAAAACAATAATCAACAAGTGCCACAAAATAATAGGTGAAAGATACCGGTATTGATGCATAATGGAGAGGATGCTTGAGTCACTGGAGACTGGAAGTTATTGTCCGTTAGCTTTTTATGTCA